>CAAKHF010008054.1:10750-24914 GCA_901007745.1 Hippocampus kuda
CACACACACACACACACACACACACACACAAACACACACTCACACACACGCACACACACACACATATACAGTCCCTACATGCCCCGCCCCACCAAAGCGCCTACCCCGGGAATCCGTTCCCAAGCAGCTCACTGTCCGGAAAGTCCATGAACACGGAGGGACACCTACGGAGACAGGTCAGGCGTGTGTGGTCTTTTTTGTATTATGACTTTCAAACAGCAAATCTGCTTTTGAAGGACTCAACAGTCTGAAACCACCTGACAATTCATCCGTCCATACACTTAACCAACGCGTGGCACCGTTACTCACAATTGGCCCTGCTGACCAATTGTACTTTATCAAGTTCTTTTTTTTTTTTTTTTTAACACATTGAGCTTTTAAGACCACCGCACTTAAAGCCAATCAGAGTACATAACTGAATTATTCTTTTTGGACCGCTACGATCACATCAGATTGATTTGTCAAATCAAATCTAACATTAACATTCATCTGTACTTTAAACACAAGCACGTCTATTCAGACACACACACACACACACACACCCACACACACACACACACACACACACACCCACACACACACACACGTCCTTCAACATCTGCCTATCAATTCTTGCACACGTAGTGCTAAGGTTCGTCTATTCATATCGACAGATACATATCTGAATGCCAGCTTGTTCACACACATCATATAAACAGCCACTTGTCCATTCGTTTACGTACAAACACACGCATGGGGCTCTATTTTCGTACACATGCAAAATGCCTGCAGATGCCGATTTTCGCATCAGGCTCGCTGGGCATATTGGTCAATTTGGCAGACCGGTCCGCACTGCTTTGATTAGCCTAGATTGATGTCAGTTGTGACCACATCCACAGCGGCAGAGCCCTCCATATGCACACAGTATTTACGCTGATCACGAAAAGAGAGCCCCATAATTGAAACACCTGTCAGAGTTCCAGAGCGTGCATTTGACTCTGACGGTTCCTATTTGTTTTCAACATTAGTAATTCGAATAACAGTAAAGAGTTCGCAGAGACACATGCTAAAAATTCAGCGTCTCTGCATAAGTCGAAATATGGCCACAGAAGGAGGTTAAAAGTCATACTCACGGGGTAACGCAGATGAACTTGGTCTTCAAGTACGGCTGAATGACTGGTGAAGGAAAAGATGGAGTTCAAAAAAACGAGTATGATAATTATTAGATAAATGTGAGCATAGGCTGAGACGTACTACTTGTGGAGTCTCCCAGCTCGGGTTCAGGAGCAGCCTCCGGCCGACAGTACTTCCCGAAGGCTTCCTCCTTGGGAATTTCGGGATACAGATACACGAGGGGGGAAACCAGGATGTTGGTGGCATCCATGATTTTGTAGCCCATGATGATATCGGCGAAAGACATGTTGTTGAGTTGCTGCTTGGTGTATGGCTCCACCGACTGAATCTGAGTCTTGCCTGCCAGCGTCGAGAGTAGCTTGGTGTCACAACCCAATACTGAGATCGCATCTCCCATTGCGACATCCTCCGACTGTTTGACTTTTCATTCATATGCACAGTATATCTACCGTAAAAATAAGCATGGTATGCCTTACCGTTGATATCTTTTTCAACCCATGTGAACGTGATGCCGCCTTCCTTGCTGCTCTCACTGAAGCGCAGAAGAAACGTGCCCGGCGGTTTGGGGCTAAGAATGGCCCTCTCTCTCTCCTTGCTGATAAAGCCCATGATGTACCTGGAGGTCAAACAAGTACATATTTTCAAGTCTAAATGGAAGCAGAGGGTCTAAAAATACCTACAAAATTTCACCACTCCCTTACCCCTCATTCCACAGCGCAAGGATGTACTTCTTGACCAGGTCGATGATGTTGTCTAGCCAGACCCAGAAAGAAAAGCCTTTCCCAGCCATGTTCTCCTGCAAGGAAATAAATTAAAACGTGTAGTCACGTCAGCAACAGGGTTGCAACATGGGCGTCCCAAAGGGAGTTAGTTCAACATGACGGAGAAAGAGTCAGCTGAAGTACCTTACAGAACTTGGCCCACGTAAACTGACAGCCTGAGTAGTTGACAGACGGCCCTGAAGGGAAAATGGAACAATTAGAGAGTACAGTGACGTGTCATATAGGAGTTAAATTCAAGATCATGCGAAAATCTACGATGGACAGAGACGATATTAAAAATATTTAAAACGCCCAAAAATTACAATTTAAAAATGGGTAGATAATACGGACAAATGGGTGTTTTTGTTTTTTTACAGTTTATCTTAAAAATGTTCCTCCAGCATACTTTTTGAAACTGATGTCAAATAAACAAATAAATAACATTGTTTTACAGAAAAAATGTGACATGCCGTGACCAAGACACAGTGGGATTTCTCTATAATATAGTCACTGTTCGATGATACCATGTACAGGGGGTCCTCGGTTTGTATTAGATTAGATTAGGCCTCTTTCGCATAAAATTAGACAGTGGGACATGAAATACTGTCAATGTGTTTATTGCTGTGACCTCTTATTTTGCTGACGGTCTGCACTTCTATATCTTTTGCACCCTGTCCCACTCTAGAGCAACTCAGAACAAGCTTGGTACACTAAAAGACATTGTTTTTAATAAGATAAGAAAACCTTTATTATGACGTCAATCCACAGTAACAGAACACAGCCATAAAACCGAAGACGCCCTGAATGTCAGCGATTGTTAAATTTAAATAAAGGACTGATGGAAATGTGCGGCCGTAGGAAAAGAACCACCCGGGGCAACAATAACAGGCAACAAATGCTTTTCAATGGCCTCACCTAACAGTTTCTCAGCCAGTGTGGTGAGTTGCTCAATGGTCAAGCCTCTCTTTGTGGTGGACGAGAATTGCCAGCTGAGCACTTCCGCCACCTGGTCCCACGTCCCCACTGGCGGCTTGGTGAAGAAGTTCACATTCTGTCCGAGGATGCACAGCACTGAAACGCTTCAGTTTTTTCCTCCATGTCTCCCCTCCAGCCCCATTTTGTGTGTCAAGGCTGTTTTCATAGTAGCTTCGTGCACAGGGGAGTCGTCTTACCTTTGGCTGATCGGTGAGCATGTTGTACCACAAGATGGACGCCCAGGCATTTGGCATCTGGCAGATGTTAGATATGACCACTACGGGCAGCGAATGCGTCTGCACAAAAGTGTTGGAAATTGCACCTCAGTTTACCTTTAGTGCAAATTTTCCGTTGCACATTTGTTCTGTAGTGATAGCTTGTCTTTTTCAATAAAACAGTGAACCCTCGCCAATTCACAAATCATGAGTAGATGAGTAGAATCTACTCGCACATTTTTTTTTTTTTTTGGTAAAACCGAAGTAGCAACTATTCACTGAAAAGCTATCAAGAAAAACAAGACTTCTGTCATTTTGTTTTTTAGCTTGAGGTTTTCAATCGTCACAGTTTAGACAACTGTGTCTTCTGCCTTGGCACAAATAAATACTGTACTTTCCTATTCGTTAAGGCTTTTTGCACCATTGTGCGGCATCTTAGGGCATGACAGAAAGAGCAAAAATGGCAGCGCTAGAAAAAGGTGATGGAAAATTTCGGATTTCTGATTCATTTTTGTACATTTTTTTGCAGCAGTTTATCTCACACTTGCTGACTTGCTTAAAACTAACGAATGAATCATTGAATATTTGTCATAGTTCCCGTTTAATTGAATCAGTGTGGCATGGGACCATCTTTTTGGGTTGAGAGAAGACACCATTAGTCAGATAAAGCACAGTCAATGTTGAGTGAAGTTCATGTGTTGTGACTGAGAAATGTATAAATAAGAAGCTCAGAGAAGTATTCATTATAAACAATGACTGCTTTTTTGCTGCATGAATGTTGTTCCCTCTTACAAGAAGTTTCTGTTTCTGTTTTGCGGGGGCGTCCATGACTTGCAAATTTGGGCTTGGCAAGGATTCACTGAGGCGCTTCGAAGTCAACCGCCAAATGTCTCAGGTATTTATAATTGTCTCCATTCCAATTTCCACTGACCTCCAGATCAATCTTCAGGCCTTGGTGATAGACTTCAGTCTCAAAGGTGATCAGATGGAGCTCCTCGGTGACGATAAGAGATGCCTAACAAAGAACACACCCCTACGTCAGCAAAAAAGTGTGGGGGTGGGATACCATTGCATGCAGGTATTGCAGTTGGCGCCTACGTCACTATTGGTGCGTCCACCGTTACCACACCGCTGCTCTCTGAGGGTCTGCAACAAAACAGGAAGCCGGGGTTCCGCCGTGAGGAAGTGTGTTTTAGCAGCTGACGGGAGCAGCTTGCACCTCTGCAACTCACCAAGTGTTTAAACTCTGCCGACAAGCTGCCGTTGTTGGACTCCTCCATGTTCATGACTTTGGTGTTAGTGCCGAGGATATTGAACTTTCTGGACCTAAAACGAAAGGCAAAAAGTAGGAAGTGAGACTTTCGATAGTACATTTAAATGTATGGATGGAAGAGTTTGAAGACCTTACCCTCTGATTGCAGCCACGTCCCCAGACTCCCTGAAAAATTCAGTCCTCATATTCAGTAAGAAGGCTTGGGTGTGCGCATAACAATAACCATTTTAAGAACTCACTTGTCAATGCAAACTTTAATTTTCAGCTGGTAATTGAGCTCAGGAAACTTCACAAGCAGCCTGGAAGGATAATCGTGTTAAAAGTTAGAACGTCTTGCACGGAGCTAGGATGCTAAACTAGATTAGCAAAAATATTGGGACACATGACCTCAACAATGGAAGAAAGTATGGATACGGTCCACAATTTTGCAGCTCTAACAACTTCTAGTCTTCTGGGTAAACTTTCTACAAGATGAGCGGGGATTTGTGGGGAAGAGGTCACTGGTTGTGGACCTAAAAGCAGGCTTGTCATCTCATTTCTTGTTCATTTCAAAGGTGTTTAATGGGCTTTTTTCCACATTACCCTCGTACAAGCACCCCTTTACAATTCTCGCCTCATGCACTAGGAAAAGAAAAGCGCCATCCTGAAACTGTTCCCACAAAGTTGGAAGCATGCAAATGAAGGATTTGTCCGATTCTTGTGTGTCTGGATGTGTCCCAAAGATTTATGTCCATATGTAAAACGAAGTGGAGGACATTCTCATTCTTACCTGACTTTGTTTGTGAACTGCACGCCTGTTTTGATGACCAATGGTCTGTCTGGGTGCATGGGCATGCACGGCTGTCTTTCTACCACAAACGCACTGTTGAGCCACAATAACACAATGACACACTTAAATATAGAAGAAAACAAATGTCATAACTGTTCAAATGAGTGGTATGCATGTTCATACTTCAGCCCTACCTCTTCATGAGGTTTCTGAACAAGTCCACAATCTTCTCCTCAAGGGCGGGCCGGTGCTGGACGATGGGGTCTCCCTTGTACGACACCTTTTGTTGAAGCTCTTCCAGTTTCTTGATCTGCTGCCGAATCTGGAGCTGGGACTCAGCCAAGGACGTGATCCTGAATGTTGTGAAATGTTCAGATTAAACCACTAATCAAAATATTCAATCCGGTCAGCCGAGTTACCCCAAAATAATCAATTGAGATACTTACCATGTTTCCAGGCGGTCAAGGCAGATGTTCGGCGGACCTCCGATGCAGGCGATTTGCTGTCGTCGCTTCCATTCGGCCAGTTCTTCGTCTGTCAGGTTCTTCTGTACGTAGTCCATTGCGGTCAGTAAGCCTCCCATCTCTGTCACAATTTGCTGGGGGGAAAAAAGTGACAACATTGTCCAGACAACAGCTATGACTAATGAGTGAGCTGATTCAAAACAATAAGATATGTGAGCACACCCGTCTGAGCTGGTCCAGGGTACTCAGCATCTGCTCCAACTGAGCCATTTTTTGTCTGGTAGCTGCTGCCTGGCTATTCCCGTTCAGGTCTTGGTTCAGCTCTGCAAACAAAATGTTTTAAATGTAGATTTGCGGTCACATTGAATGCAAAAACTCGAAAATTGAGTATATATTACCTCCTTGGCTTTTCAATGTCTTGTAGTTGAAATCAAAGTCGTCCTGCAGGTTCTCCAGCATCTTCATCTTCTGTTCCATGTCCTGTTGGAAGAAAGAGGACATCTCAAAGAGTGACCTAAAATCTACTAAAATGTAATTAATTAATGAAAACAAGACTCATCTCAAAAAAAAAAAAAAAAAGAAATCACAAAACTAATAAACAATCAAGGGCAGCCCGGTGGTCCAGTGGTTAGTGCGTTGACCTCACAGTGCAGAGGTACCGGGTTCGATTCCAGCTCCGGCCTCCCTGTGTGTAGTTTGCATGTTCTCCCCGGGAAAATGGATGGATGGATGAATAAACAATCAAAATTAATTTAAAAATAATTCCGATTTAGGAAGCAAATGGCCTTCCCAAAAATATTTTCCTGTGTGTTTAATGGAGCCGTATATTGTATACATTTTACTTTTTGAACTGAACCACCCTAACAATCTACAAGATTCTTTATTTATTAAAATGACATTTTGGCAGGCATGCTCTCACAGCCCTGACATAACGTTGCTTGAGCACTGCTACTCGATTGCAATCATGTGTGGAAACTTAAGCACAGAACTACAAGCTCAGCCTCCAACTGCATTGCACTATTAATAAGAGCCAATTAAAACATCTGACACACAATACTGCTAATGTCAAGCGGCGTGACACGCAATAAAAGGCGTGAAAATGACACGTTGAACATGGAGCGTAAAAGAGGCACATGTGTCTGTGGCTCCACCCATACCAAAGCATTTGGATAAGTTCAGGCCTCCATCTTGTACTCTCTGGAGCTGAGTAACCACGGTGGGGGAAAAACAGTTCATTATCCTTTTAGAATGTTTTTATATTGTGGATTGTGTTCAAACCTGCACTCGTTTCCTGATGTCTTGAAGGTTGTGTTCCAGAATCTGCTGCTTCTCTGTCACCACTGTCCCTGTGGGGTGGGCGGCCTGTCCGTCCTGATCATGACATGTTGAAGCTATGTCATGATATCAACCGAACAAATAAAAACTGATCATTGTGTGCCGTTTCGGACCTGCGCAGCAGCGGTGGCCGTCTGTAGCAGCCGTTGCTCCTCCCACAAGCAGCGAGCGACGATACGGGCTATGTCCATGGGCTTCTCCAGGTACTTGCTCTGCAGGTGCTGCTTGATCCGCCTCAGGTTGTGCTGGTAGAGGACGTTATTCTCCTGCAGGAAGCGGCTGTACTGCTGGTCTATCTCGCCCAGGAGATTATGGAACACCAGGGTGGCATGAGACTCCTTCTTAGCGGCGAAAGTCCTTTCAGGACAAAAAAAAAAAAGATTGATGAGTCAAAGTGAAAGTCAACATTTGTCATTTACATAAGAAACGTGGGTGTATACAGAATGCTGAAACTGTACATTGTGTGAAGTGAAACATGTGGATGGGATGAGACTCTCTTCTGTTGTGTTGAGCGACAAGTTGACTATCCAGCATTTAGTTGAAAATAGTGCAAAGATCAAATATTACAAAAACAATTAGGCAGTTAGAGAAAGCGGCCGTGTCTCGTTCAAGAGAGCGTCTGCACTTCCCGCTCCATATACAGTACGGCTGGGCCAGTGGCTTTAGCTAAGAAGCAAAACAAATGTAAGAAAAAGCCTACCAGAACATCAGAAATTCATTTGGGTTTAATTAGAGGCAACTTAAAAGGTGACTCCCATTTAACATGACTTTGAATGTGATTGGTTAATTCTGTACACAGCCACATCCCAGTTTATAAGAGTGTGTGCACAATTGTGTAACCGCCTTATATCAGTAGTTCATTATTCATTTAAAACATATTTGATTGAGTTGTACAGGCAGGTTATAGGTCACATTAATGGTAAAAAAGCTTTGAAATGATTAACTTGGTCTCATTTCTTGATATCACAAAACATGAGAACAAAACATTCAATCCATCATTTACAAACATTGACAGGAAACATGAACAGGCATGAATCATAACAATTATGATGTTGCCTCATGAGATTGCAGATTCCCGTTAAGGAGTCAAAAATGAGGAACAAGACAATAAACAGGACTTTAACAACTTTGTTGTTGATCCCCAGGACGTGGTTATGATCGAGCAGGAAGTGGTTTGTAAAAACAAATCTAATTGTTTTGCGGAAAATGGGTCATGACTCTTCACACTCTTCGTTCCAGTTGAACTTGTCACTTACCAGTCCTGACTTTCAATCCAGGGCGCGAGGAACTGACGCAGCTCCATGGGGAAGCTGTCGCTGTACAGGTGGTACAGCTGCTCCAGGTACCTGGTCTCCAGCTGTTGCAACTGGTTCCACTGGGCCATCTTGACCGATGCGAGCCTAAAAACAACAAAAGAAACATGACCACGTGCTTTCAGGGTGCTCACTTCCTGTATAGTGAAGCCAACACCTGCTGTTTCATCAATAAAGGATTGACGGCTCTTTCTCTTGCCTGAATGTTGTAAAACTACAAATTGGATTAGAGTTACAGTCATGTAGTTGTAACCTGAGAGTCTAGAGATGGCTTCATTGATTATCAATTAGTTGCAAGAAGCAGGTTGTATCCGCTAGCTTGTCTTACAGCATGCTACTGTACAGCATTCCCAGGAGGGGATCAACAAAAGCCTTTCCTTATGACCGTATACAATAACCACTGTAAAATGTATTCTTGTAATTATTATTATTTGTATTATTATTATTATTATTATTATTGTTGTTGTTGTTGTTGTATGTCACAAAAGAAGCAAATAAGCAATAAAAGGGGGCAGAAAGTGGAGTGAAGTTGTCAGTGAATAATATGGTAAATAGGCTGTCACTTAAATAGCGGTTTACAGTGTTACCGCATTCACCTACTGATGACGGAGCATCAAGAGTAACTGTGGGTTCAGTATCTTGCTCAAGGAGAGCTGTCAAGTTCGTTTAAATGCACTGTAGCATTAAAACGTTGAGCATTTTTGAAAGAGGGGGCTGCTGTGTTGCTTGGATTAGTCAACGATTGTGTGCTTTTATGTAAGCAGGCAGGCAGTGCAAGGCGGCTCACGGCCATGTTGTCCTGCAGCAGGGATGGAGATGGGCGTGACTAAACAGCGAAGCGAGCCAATTTATATCGAAGTTAGCAATAAATCTATTTTAGCAACCATTGATGGTGTGAACATGCTCAAAATAACGATTTGCAGTTATAAATTAAGGGACTGGGCCTAGCCCGGGCTTCTTGGAATCATCTTTTGCCAATGAAACTTATGTAACCCTAAATATTTCGCCAGCATATTTTTTTTTATCAACTGAACACTGTGTAAACAACATATATAACAGCTCATGTAGTTTTTTTTTCATTGTCGTCTACAGACAATAATGTTGTATGACAACAACTCCCTCAAAATAACAGGCAAACAAGTACAGTACTCGTTACGGCTGCTTACCTGACTTGTAATAAACCTTGCTCCTTCGGGAATTTTCGAGCGAAAAAAAGGCCAGTACTTACTACTTTTCTACAAAAATGTGTCAGTAAATATAGAGAGACGCAGAAAAGTGTCACAAGTTATCCACCCACGTCGTCGCGATCTTCACGTCAGTAGCACTGTATACATTGCGGCGTTTCCAGCCAAACGAACACCATATCTGCTAAACTGACAGTTCTGTCCGTCAATAGCTGCAAAACCTCAAGTATTAGAGCCAATCATAAATTAGAATGTCCACAGAAGAGGCGGGGTTTAGAAGTCGACAGTTCACAGTGGTGTTTCACTGCTGTCGCAACAGCGCTGTTCCAAAGAGAAAAACCTCCCTACAAAACACAATTGAATAACGTTGTATAGCCGAGGGAGTACCAACAGTTCGACGCAACAGCCAGTCTGGAAGTCATCTGAATTACTGGCAGCGATGACGTCACCAACGCTCTTGCCGTTCATTTTTGACCCCTCGGATCAATATTTACGAGAAATATGAATATTAAATATGGATTTTAGTAGTACAAATATATTTTGTATGTTAGCACAGGGCAATAATGCTGAATTGTGACTAAAAAACAAGTTGTGTGTGTATAAATAATAGCAATTGAAAAGTTATGTGTCTATATTTAAAAGAGTTGAAAATGAACGCGCGCGTGTGTGTGTGTGTGTGTGTTTACTATCAATCATTGCTGATATATATATATATATATATATATATATATATATATATATATATATATATATATATATTCAAAAGAAAGGCAAAAAACACACAAGGGAGAAAAATATTCACGCTTTATTATTCGAATGTCACATCTTGAATAGTATGATTCCTGTCTTTTTTCAGTTTTCATGTTTGCCCAGGTGAGGGGAACCCCCGCCCCCACCCCAAGACGCCATGCACTCAGAAAATTGTATTGTTGCTTATTGGTGCAATTAAATTGCTATCGGGTGCATCACAGCTCATTAGAATAAAACCAGTACACACTTCATATTTCTGGTATTCCTTCATATTTCTGGTATTCATTGTTTTGTTCTGTACTCTGCAAGCTGCTCGAAGGCAGCACTCTCCTTCATTTCATTCTAAAGCTCATTGATTATTTGGAGGGCCTCCTGTGCTACATAGTGGGTTTGTGAACAGCCGCAATGACGTCACAGTCACACACTACAGTCTCTAAGCATAGGAAATGGATGCTGTGTACCTACGGATGGAAAAGTGGAGACCAGAACATTGCCTGTTTGCTCGACGTTCACGATAGTTACACTTAGATTATGGAAACCTTTTTCAGGTCCTCACAACCACACATCCCCAGTTATGAGATGTGTGTGCACTTGTGCAACATAATTATCTCAGTTGTTGTTGTTGTTTTTTTTGTTTGGTTCCTTTTTTTTTTTTTAACTTCCTCTACGAAAATAATGTCATATTTTCAGTTGTTGTCAGTTGTAGGTGCCAATCACGGAGGAAAAACATTTTTTGAACGAGTTAACTTTTTGTTCTCATTTTTATATCATGAAAACCTGATATTTGAATAGGGGTGTGTTGACTTTTTATATCCACTGTGCATTCCGTTCCGTACAACAGTGACATGGAAAGGGAATTTCAGAACATACAGAGAGTAACTATGGCATTAAAAATATCATTTAATTTTGCCCAAAATCAATTGAGGTGATTTAATCAACTTCCCATCCATAATGAGATGTTATTATATTTGTTTTTCTTTTACCTTGTGAGAATTGTAATGTTGTTATGGCAACTTCGCTTTCCCCTCACCCTCACTTTTGACCACAGGAGCACCCTAAGACCTACCCTGAAACCTTCCAGACAACTTTCCATTACCCTCGCGCCACACGTGTGCACACCGAACATGGCAAATAGATTACTATACATCACAACAACAAAGAATATTTATACCTTTTTGTTATCCTAGCTGGCACTCTATCCATGAAAACGACAAGCGAAAAGCATAAACCGGTCCTGTGTAAAAAGGTGTCGCCTATTAGCGTTGCTTAGTTTCCCTTGAAAAGTGGAAAAGTGAAGTGAATATGAAACACTTTTGGGTACATAGAAAAAAAAATGGAACAGGTGTGAATATTTGCATCGAGTCCTCGTGGCTACTGATGTGTCCTCATGGAGATTCCGTTTTTTTCTCTGCCGTTTATTGGGATGGATTCTCTAGTCACGCTGGGTCTTCTCTAGGTGGTCTGCCTCCACTGTTACCAGCTGAGGGTCCTTCAGCATGGCCTCCATCTCCAGGCTGTCGACGCTTACCAGCTGCTCCTCCACCGCATCCACGTGCACGCCCAGCCCGTTCTCCTCGCCGCCCGCCTCCGTCTCCTCAGCCGTGGCGGCAGGGTCCGCCACCGCCACCTCCTCCGCGCCCTCGCGGATCTTCTTGACGTAGAAGGTGAAGGGGGGTACGCGGTAGACGCTGGTCTTGGAGCGGGCGTAGACGGTGTGGTCGGGCGTGAGGGACTTCTTCACTTTCTCCTTGGAGCTCTTCATCTTGACCCGGCGTTCCACGTTGGGGGTCATGCGGGTGCCCAGTTTGTTCATCTTCTGCTCCAGGTTGTGCTTTGTCTTCTCCAGGTTGGCACGGGTTTTCTGCCTGGTCTTCTCGAGATTCTCACGGGTTCTTTGCTTGGTCTTCTCCAGGTTCTCCTTGGTCTTCAGCTTGGTCTTCTCCATCTTTTCCTTGGAGAAGGCCTTCTTGATGCTGTCCACTTGCCTCTTGGTGGAGCGCTGCAGGCGCTTGGTTCGGGACTCCTCCACGATCTCCTCGATCTCCACCTCGTCGTCCGAGTTGAGCTTGGCCGGTTGGCCCTCGCCCTCGCCGCCCTCCTCGGGTATCTGCTGAAGACCCTCCACAGTCCCGTCCTCAGAGACCGCCTCTGACGGCTTAGGTATCTTTGCAGCCTTCATTTGGTCCTGAAAAGATGTAACAGGAGAAAAAAAAATTAGCTGCAGCACAACTTCAACTAATAAAAATTATTTGATATGTGATGACATTTTCCTAAAATGGAATACAATGCATGGTGGCTCGGGCACCCGCAGCGGCTCCTCTTGTTGTCTTTTGTATGTTTAAGAGGGAGGAAATTTTATCTGTGCTACATTTGACAATAAAGTTGTACTTGATACTTGATACTTGATCTTGATAGAGAGCTATCACAACAGCTGCAGCTGAAACTAAGCGCTTGACAAAACATTTGACATCCAATAACAAAAATGCAACTGAACACAAGACAAAACAAAGTAGATTATGACTGTGATGGTTGTTTGATTTTCATGCTGAAAGAGTGATTAGCCTCTGGGTGAGGACTGGAATTGAAAGCATACTGAGTCATTTACGAAAGGTTCATGGAGTGCCAAAAGCAATTGCAGAGTGCCACCCAGTGGCTGCACACCGCCTTGGGTGGCTATCAAGGCATCATTGCTCAACCAAGTTGAGTTTGATGTGGTTGTTATCGAAAAGCTCATCTCAACAATATCTGTTAAACTACACGGTTCAGAGGATGCGGCTAATTTCATTCTGCATTCACTTTGTCAGAGTGAGAGAAGTGCATGTTCATTTCCTGCTTTGTTTCAACCATCGCCCAACAACGCTTTCACAACCTCAAAGCTCTAACTTTCATTTCCAAAGGAAAATGAATACATACTAAAACTGACTATTCAGGTAGCAGGCCGGCGACAGATTTCATATCAATCCATTGCAGTCACACCTGGTTTTTCCCTGAGAGCATCTTCATCATCATCATCATCATCATCTACAAACTCATTCTTCTGACCATAATTTCATTTCCATGCCATTATTTAAAAAAAAAAACAAAACATGACATTATTCAAAATTGAATAGGGGGCTTGGTCCGTAAGGGGCTTGGTCCGTAACATGACATAAAATAGGAAATATCTTTGAGTCAAGGTAAAAAAATGTTTTTTAAAATTTTGATTCAACACAAAAGTAATTGGTCCGTTTTCATGGACGACCACAGAAATCAGACCTGTACGGTTGAGAAGCCAAGCATTTTGACAAGATAAAAAAAGGTTTTCAAATCTTTTCATCGATGATCAAAAATAGTAATCAATTAATTTGACAATCAATTAATTGTTTATTGAGCGTTGTGACTCTAATTCTACATAAATATGCAATAGAATATTTGTATGTTATAATAGACAAATAATATGTACTGTAAATACCATATATTCATTAAAAATAACAAAAGACAACAACAATAACAAATAATACAAATGTTGCAAAAACACATTCTACATATAAATAAAGCAAATCTAAAACTAGTCAATAAATGAATCCTCATAATACAATTAAAATACATCAAAATCAATGCATTCAAAAAACTAATATCTAAATGAATGAAAAACATGTCGTCAGCATATTTAAAAAAAAGAAGAGAATGAAAATCAAATGAATGAATTCACCTGACATGAGACATCAAGCTAATAGAATGCACTTTGGATCTCTGCACAAACAAAAGCGTGAAATCGTCTGACTTGTCAAAGTCAAGACAGCAGACAGATCAAAGAAAAGGCCCAAGCCCATCAGCGACATATGATCTCGCTGTAAAAGTGGACATTCCCTCCCCGTGGAGTGGAATGAACTGGGTCCGGGTGGTGCAATTCTGTCTGCGCGGGTTTATTCTGGGCTGGCCTTTTCCTCTCCCTGGATTCCAACTGACATTTCTCTGGCCACCCGCCAGCCCTATACATGGACACTGCAGCCAACCTGCCCTAACCCCCCCC
>CAAKHF010008054.1:24938-45337 GCA_901007745.1 Hippocampus kuda
CAACAGGTAAACACGAGGACTTGTCGTCATGGCAACCAGCTCCACACCTCGCCTGGAGCAGCTGGTTTAGTTCAGAAGGGCAAGCAGCTGACGCCATGACAACGCTACGCCGGGATGAAAGTCGAAGCATCTTAATTGAACATAATGAACGGCTGCTGGCTCTTTGCACACGAAAGGAAGTGATGTCATGAGGTGGAAGTTGAACATAAAAGCATTTACTCAATTCAGTCGAGGTAATCTGCCTGGATTCTACAGTAATCCCTCGTTTAGTGTGGGGGTTACATTCCAAAAAGAACCCGTGACAAGTGAAATCCGTGAAGTAGTGAAAATGTGGCAAGCTGTACGGCGATGAGGCGCAGAGACTGGTGACATTAGTTTACAGTCCCTTAGCCAATCACAACACAAGCAAGCAGAACACAGACTGGTGACATTAGTTTACAGTCCCTTAGTCAATCACAACACAAGCAAGCAGAACACAATGTACTGTAAAAAAAAAAAATGCACATAAAAAAAATCTTTGAAACAGCAAAGCCATGAAAGATAAAGCGTGTTATAGCGAGGGATTACTGTATTCAAAAATATTCTTCAAAAAAATACATTAAAAAAGTACCTGTGGTTAAAAAGTGAAGAGTGGACAGTCTCTGTCAATGTAATGCATCCAAATATTGAATCAAATATCCACACACTCTTTTCTTTCGGGCCTTTTTCCTCTCTTTGTAATATTTTAATATCACTATAGTAGCCTGGACAATTTGCTTCTTCCTTGACAATCGCCATATGTTGTTTGTGACTTAAAAACAGCACAGTATATGTGGGGCGGGCGGCACGGTTGTCAACTGGTTAGCACCTCCGCCTCACAGTGAAGAGGTGCAGGGTTTGATTTCAGCTGTGGCCTTCCTTTGTGGAGTTTGAATGTTCTCCACGTGGCCGTGTGGGTTTTCTCCGGGTACTCCAGTTTCCTCCTACATTCCAAAAACATGCATGAAATTGTCCCTGGGTGTGATTGTGAGCACGAATGGTTGTTCGTGTATGTGTGCCCTGCGATTGGCTGGCAACCAGTTCGGGGTGTATCCTGCCTACTCCCAGAAGACAGCTGGGATAAACTCCAGCACGTCCGCGACCCTTGTGAGGACAAGTGGATTAGAAAATGGATGGATGGATGCAGTATGTGGAGCCTTAAAACAGTACAGTAGTAGTTGGACCAACTGAGCTTACTTGAAAATGCCGATCGAGGGTGTACTCTGCCTCTCGCCCCAAATAAACTCAAATAGTAAAGTGAGTAATCAAGAAAATGGGTAGATTACACGGGGAAAAAAATAAAACTTCTGTGGGGGTGCGCGCGCACACACACACACACGTACACACACACACACGCACGCACACAGTTAATCCATTGAATTAGAGGCATAAACTTCTGCAGCAAAGAATTGAAAACAGACTTTTGTAATGTCATGCGAGAGTGATATACAGTCTTCCCCGGGTTCTGCAATTGTTTCAAGATGATCTCATTTCAAGAATCGCTTTCTGTTTCCTTGGAAACTTATAGGGAAAGAGTGAGTCAATTAGTTCTTACCGGCAATGGAAAATTATGCACTTTACACGTTGACTATGCATCTCACAACTCTCCAAATGGTTTGACACTAGGGAGAAAAATACATACATCTATAATTCTACATGAACGTTTCTGTCACAAGACATTGTGTTATCATAGTACAACCTGCTGGCAAGTGTCGGTACAACATGAATTGGCTAAATCGTACTGTACTCTCTCTGAAAGGCAATCTATATTGTGCCAATGGTTGAATTGTGTTTGGATTCTCCACTCATCAATAAACAATACACGTATGTGCTTTGGGGCACAAAAAAAAGTTTGACTCCTTATTTAAAACATAGCAAATGGTGAAATGTTGAGTTAGTGTGTACAGTGAGGGTTGAAACTGAATGTTTGCGAGGGAGGGTCTGTTAGTTAAGTTTCCTGTGCAGTGAATCATACTTCATGGAAAAATTGTGCCAAACGGGTCAGTGTATGTTTGTGTGTATTTACCACACTGGCTCAGCATCAACAGCGAGTTTTACCCAAGTGAATTTTACGAATATGTAGCCGACTGCAGCAACAACAACATGACTTCTTGATTATGTCATCAGAAGTTTCTCTCACAAATAAACTGGATTTAGAGATTTATAATAATCTTCCATCCATCCATTTTCCAACCTGTTCATCCTCACAAGGGTCGAGGGGGATGCTGGAGCCTATCCCAACTGTCTTCAGGCAGTAGGCAGGGGACACCCTGAACCGGTTGCTAGCCAATTGCAGGGCACACAAAGACGAACAACCATCCGCGCTCACACTCACACTTGATGGGGAGAACATGCAAACTCCACACAGGGAGGCTGGAGCTGGAATTGAACCCAGTACCTCTGCATTGTGAGGCCGACACGCTAACCACTGGACCATCGGGCCGCAGATAATAATAAAAATATAGATAGATAGATAGATAGATAGATAGATAGATAGATAGATAGATAGATAGATAGATAGATAGATAGATAGATAGATAGATAGATAGATAGATAGATAGATAGATAGATAGATTTTTTTTTTGTGATTCCAAAGTGCCCTCTTTTCCTTGTTTTGTTATGAAATACTTTTTTGTGCGTGCACTCCGCTTGCCTCGCGACTTCCCTGCACTTAAGTCCTCAACAGCACACGTCCTTGACACTAAGTTTGGTCATCATGTCTTTAAGCTTTTTCAAGTTACTTTGTATAAATGGGATCATCAAGTTGATGATCACCATGGCAACAACATTTTTTTAAAACTCGTGTGTGCTTGTGTCATTATCAAAAATGAAGAAAATGAATGCTGTTCCACTGACTGATATAATTAAAAACAGTTGGTTATGGAAATAAAAGTGAAATCCTTTTTAATCCGATTTAATATGATGCAATATAAATGCAGTTGCAAACACAATAACGCTCCATTTTGATTTACCCGATCAGTGAAATACTAATTTAAGTTTTTTTTTTCTTTTTGTGTTTGTAGTTTGCTCTCAAGGAACTAATTATAGGCAGCAAAATATCAGAAAGCATTCCATGCCTCCATCTTGTGACCGTACAGTGGTAATAAACCGACAGCTTGCCCCCAATATAGATCCAGTTGTATAAAGCATGCCGCGACCCTTGACCAATATCTAATATAATTTGGCGTCATCGTGACGGCAGTGCTTGCCTATATTTGGCAGGTATACAATATCGACAATCATGTTTACGGCTGTCGAAATGTACACGAACATTCCAGATCAGGCTCCACCATCACGCACAAACTGCGTCCTCGTACAGAAGCCATTCCTTTTCAGGCAGTGCGACGCAAAGCCTCCGTGGTGGGATCAGCTGTCGGATCCCGTCTGCCCCTCGCAGCTGTGCACTCTGCTTCCACAATGAGTGATATGGGCCTGCAGGAAGAAGGCCTCGTGCAAACGTTGGAGGTCCGCGTGTTGCGCCTCAAGCCCGGAGATCTCTGAAGAGTGCCACAAGTCTAAAATAAGCCCAGTCTATGTGCTCAGGTGTCTAATTGTGAAGCTCATCTACATCTCCTCACGTATTAAACACATCAAACACGTATGAATTGAGTGTCAATGCAAGTTTTGTGGCAACTTGGCTGTGATTAATGGAAATCCTCGTCCTGGAGAATAAGGGGGACGTTCGGTGTTTATTTCTTTCCCCATGAGCGGGGAAGGCCTTCCACGTTTTGTGAGGTGGAAAATATTACCTTTTCCTTTTGCAATTCAGAGAGACCTGGTGGCTCCAGTCGGTATTTGGAACTTATGATAAGAAAACGGGATCCTTCGCACTTGGACGATGCCATTTATATTGACATAAGCCACACATGTGCCGTAGTATGACGCATTTTTCTCCACCTCAGAGTTTCCACTGGTGGGAAAAAAAAACCCACGTTCTGCACAACACTACAGTGTATAAGATTAAAGTTACAAAAAAAAAATGCGGTCGACTGATCAAATTATTTTTAAAGCCTATAACTGACGACATGTAGTCAGTTCTTTAAAATGGCAAAGCCCCTCGTGTAACCTAATACTTTTTGCACAGTGCTATAACACCTTCATAGATGCCAACCTTTTGCCTGGAGTTACTCATTAAGATTCACACAATATTTACAAAAAAAAAAAAAGTGTGCGAAAACAATACATAAAAATCCTTTTTAGAGAATAAATTCTGGTTAATTACATTACTAAAACAAAGGTGGAAATAATGAATTCCAAATCACACATTTGTTGAAAAAGTAACCAAACGTACAAATATTGTTGATTATTTCAAAATATATTTCATTTCTTTGATGATTTCAATTAATTGTCATTCCTCGTGAAACAAAAAAAAATCAAATATAATTGCAAATAATGTAACAAATATTATTTCACCAAGTGGAATAAAAAGTCTTCCACAAATTCAACGCTGACACACAACTAATTATGATGGGTACTTCCTTGGTATGCTCCGCCCATTTACAAGTTAGTTAGTTGTAATTAAATTGACACCAGCCTTCCTCTGTGGACTTTGTAAGTTCACTGTGCTTGAATCGCTTTTCTTTCTTTCTGTACTGAGGACACCAACAAATGCCATTATGGGTAAGCGCCTCCGAAAATGGACCGAATGGATGGAAAATAGCGGCATAATTTTTCCCGTGAATGAGATTGGAAATAGGCAACGACTGGAAGACCAAGTGGTCGAAGTGAGAAACGACTGACCATGCCAGCTGACACGCAACAGTGAAATGGGAAGCCTGTCAGGCAGCTCTCCACTCACACGAAAGAAACGTCACACTGAATACTGTGACGATCGGCCCCTAGACAGACGGAATGAAGACAGCGACGTAATGTGCGAAGAAGACGTTGAAAATGTTCTGGGTTCAAAGTCCAACCTCCACATGGGGAACATCTGAGATGAAGGCCTTCAGATGCCATTGAGATGAATCAGGACGCTCAATTGGTGCTGAGGTTTGTGCATGAACTGTTGTCTGGCCTCAGAGGGGGATTGAGAAATGCAGTATGAAGAAACAATTGCAACAAGTGGAACCGATTGGAACACACAAATGTAGCGCTGAGCGACACCCGAGAGGTTGATGAGCTTGGCTAAAAGACAAGCAGACGGGAAGCGAGACACGCTGCGTCTCGAGGGTGGGCTGGGGTGGCATTAGCCGCAACACACCCAGATTCCAGTTGCACGTTCTCAAGGGACAACAAGACATCATCGACTGGTTTTAGCCATACAATTAAATCGACTTTGCACAAAGTCACCAAGCTAGAAATAAAACACAGATGTTCTCATAAAACAAACTTGAAACAAACTTTTGGTGATGTTATACAAGTCATTGTCATTTTCTAAGTGTGCTTCCTAAAAACTGAGTGTTATTTGATTTGAATGAATGACAGTTTTCAGTCTCCAGTCTATTCCCTACCTGGCAAGCAGCGGAGACAGTGCCGCCCTGCCCACTCCCCTGGCCGTGATGAATAAAAAATAGGAAGAACGAAGCACTCATGATTACATTAAATTATTTCCAATTTTAATTCTCTGGTCTGTGCTTTAGAATAGTTTTCTTTGTCTATCCAGCGACGACCACACACCTTGACAAAAGGCCTTTTAACTCATTCACTCCCAAAGACGTTTTTAAACGTCTTTTCAGACTTGGTCTAGAATTGGCTGGTACTGAATGAGTTAAAAATGAACGCATGTTCCACTGACATTTCATGCTGCCGTAACCTCCTCGTGCCTCACCCTTATCTCATCCTTTACCCGATTCAGAGTCTAAACTTGTCCCAGTGTAACACATTAACACACACAAAGAAGAAAGTGGTAAAACTCCAACGGAGGCCAATGTAGAGTTGATACCCTGCCAATATCTTACCAGGCCATCAAATTAAAAACTACGCAACTTATCCAGGCTGGCAAAAAATAGAACAGAGTGGGAAGGTGAAAAAAATAGCGACTGGGAGCGTGATAGCAGCTCGCTTGCAACAGCTGCTCAGCAAAACGGGATCGGGTTGAAACAATGATAAACAGCATTCGTGTTGATTAATAAAAATGTTGGTCACGACAAATAACTTTAAGACATACATGGATAAAGTCTCTCACATAATTTTTGTAAGAATTAAAAACCACAATGTAAATAGTAGCAAAATATTTTTTTTGCCTTCTTGAATTTTTTTTTTTTTTTGTTTATAATTATTCAATGGAACTCCACATCATTCTTGTTTTCATTCATTGTATTTTAGGACACACTTGGATATTTTGCATGCTACCAATCTCATTCTTGTTCAAATATTTCCACACCAGCCAGTTGTATACAACGAGATCAAACACAAGCAAAGCCGTATGTTTGTGCGTATTGTAACCTTCAAATCCGATGTTGAATAAAGTTCTTGTTAGCATACGGGCCTGCCTGGGTTTTCTCCGGGTACTCCGGTTTCCTCCCACATTCCAAAGACATGAATGGTGTGAGTGTGAGCATGGATGGTTGTTCGTCTCTGTGTGCCCTGCGATTGGCTGGCAACCGGTTCAGGGTGTCCCCCGCCTACTGCCCGAAGACAGCTGGGATAGGCTCCAGCATTCCCCGCGAACCTTGTGAGGATAAAGCGGATCGGAAAATGAATGAATGAATGCATTTCTGTTCTGTCAACTCTTATTTATTCGTTGTGGAAGGGAGGAAAGCCAATTTTCACAACAGCAAAACTTAAAATATTTTGTTGAAAATTTTATCGAAGTTTGCTGCCTTGAATATTTGAGTTTACTCAACTTTTTTTTTTTTAATTGCATTGCGTAGTCCAGTTAAAAATGTACGGCTTACTATTTCCTGCCAACTTCTTGTGAAAACACGCTAACCACGTAGACGATCGTGAAGCATGAGAGCCACCTGCTTGGTATAATTTATTCAGCCCTAAAGCCTGCGGTTGAATTTCTGACAGACACCACGAGTGAAGCCAACCCCGCTCCTGCTGCAAAATTCCCAGACGAGGGGAAACCATTCAACAGATTACCACAAACCCACATATGCGTGAGAAATCCTACGAAGTTCGTTAAGCAGACCACTGCTGCCGAATACTAAACCTCAGTCAGGCCGGATGTGAGAACATGTCCTGCTAAAAACGGCGCACCCGGGAGGGAGTGTCAAGTTCACTTTATCGCTTCACCCCCTGCGACCCTCTCGCACGTCAACTCATATTGTCGCCTTTATCTTATGAGTTTTGTTTCCGAAATAATCCAGCTGCCGACAGGTACAAATAACCTAAATAGTAGAAACTACATCTTCATCTCGTGCCACGACGGCTCGCCATCTATGCTCAGAGGTTCTCTGGTTCTCTCTCAAGCTTCTGCACCCTTTCCCCATGGCCAGCATTTGTGAGGCTCACAATTTTATTTACATCTACGTATTAATAGCATCTAGCTGGCTAATAATGATGGAAGTCCAGTGGAATGGGAGTGGCCAAAAGCTGCTCTAACATGACACCAAGCGACATTGAATGCAATCAATGTTGCGTAAGGATGAGGCTATGGTTTAAAAAAATAAACAAACAAAAAAAATCTAGTTCAAATACTTACTGATACCTTTTTTATTTAATACAGAGTAGTGTTTCAAGTGTGTTTCTCTGCCATGTTGGATCGCAAAGACCTCTGCCGCTGGGTTGCCAGGAAAACAAGGAAGCAAAATAAACTAGAGAAAGTTAGGGTGATATGGTCATGATTTGGATTTGGATTTATTCTCTCTGCTGTTTTTCTATACTCTATGTATATGGCCCACAGGTTCCTTTCCCCTGCTCACCTGGTAGATGAGGACTTTGAAGTTGCGCCTCTTGAGCAGCTCACTCTCGTTGCTCTCTAGCTTCTTAATCTGGCCCGCCTGCTTCTCCAGGTTGCTGCGCACCGACTTGACGTTGACGCTGACTTTGCGGACCTTGTCCAGCATCTTCGTGACTGTGGTGGACGTGCCCAGATGGTTCTTGGACAGCTTGGAAATCTCCCCCTGGATGGTGGACACCGACTTCTCCATGGTCTCCTGCCGCCCTTCCAGGCCCGTCTGTGTCTGCTGGATCTGGTCCACCATGCCGATGATCTTGTCAAGCAGGGCCAGGACCATGACACCGTTCATCTGAGCTTCGCTCTTGCCATCCTCGACAGGGTTGCCGCCGTCCATCGCTGGCTCTGCGGCGGCGCTTACCAGGGCAACGTCGTCATCATCGCAGGGCACATCTGACAGAGCTGTGTGCTCTTTCTGGACCCCTGTATCCGCCATGGTTGTCAGCTATAAAAACAAATGGCTCACACTACCTCTACAGACAAAAATACACCCTTTGAAAAAGAATCACCGGGATCCCCTTTACGCCTTCTGAACTTTGCTTGTCTTCCTGCTCACTAAACACTCTGTGCCTGCGCCTCTGGGATGCCAGCCAGCCAAGGGGAGTTGGGCCTCTCACCGCTCAGGCATGTGTGGCTCCACTCAAATGCCTCCGTTCCATGTGAAACCACCCAGTCAGAATTTTCCCGCCCCACCGACCCCTACTGGCAGAACTCCGCCTTCTCCAGTGCCACTTGGTGCATGAGAATCTTGGTCCCCAACTGTGGAGATACAGTACGTGAAGTCAAGAGGCAATATGCTACCCTAGAAACAACCCGTGCCCATATTCACATATGTTCAGTATAACAAGTGCAATTTGTAATGTAAATTACATCCATACATTTTCTATACCACTTCTCCTAATCAGGTTGGCGGGTAATCTTGAGGCAACGCCAAATACCTATCGCTATTAGGCCTACTATACTACTGTATTTGAATCTTGGTCATGATGATGGTGGAACGTTGACTAGAATAAGTGTTGAGAACGGGAGGATAAACGCTACGCGATCCAAATTTAATACACTGCTATAAAAACTACTTTTTGCAAAAAGCGTCAATGAATTCTGCTGAGTGCTGATTGTCTTTTCACGAAGAGGATTCATGAATTCTGCTGACTGTCTGTTAAAGGAATAAATGACCCCAACATTTCCATTTTCTTCCATTTCCATTATATTTAAAATCGATATTAAAAAGACAACGCATCAAGCACCGCCCTCATGTGGTCATAACTTTTTTTGAATAACTTTTGGAACATTGAAAATACAAACACCTACAGAGGATAATATAAATTTGGTAGCAATATGTGAACTAAAATAAGTATACCGGTATATAAAAAATAAACCAATCAACAAAGGGGATTCAGAAATTAGAAAATGGCGTTTCCATTAAAAGAAACCAAATAGGAGCATACATCAAGAATAAAAATCCAAACAAAACATATTTAGCAATGTCTGTACATATTTTCCTCGCATAAGTGCTTTTTCTATTTTCTTCAGGCATAAGTAAAACATTTAAAACATTTTAAAGTCAGTCATAAATTCAGAGCAGGAGAGTTTACTAGTTCTCGATTTTGGCACAATGTATATGGTATTTAGTAAATACCATATACATTGTGCATAAATACTATTTACCCATCAAAAAATAATGTTAATCAAGTCAGAATCAGAAAACTAAGTCATGGTAACTTTACAACATTACAGCATAGCATAGCATATTCTTCATTTCCGGTATGTTCAAAAAAAATTAAACATTTTATAAAGGATAACGGCATTACCCTCTAACGTTTAATTTAGGTCTATTTTAAAATAATTATCATTATTATTATTATTATTGTTATACTTTCACTTTTATCACTTCATAGTTTTGTGGCAAGTCACATCACGTGATCGGCGAACCACTTCCGCTTTAGGATGTCGACAATTTCTCTCGCTCGTCCCCCAAGTCTTCCACAACAAACGTCACAACTAGGAAAAAGGAACGCGGCCAAGTCGCTGTTATTTCCATCTCATAGTAAGTACGCTACTTAATAAAACCAGCAGTTGATTATTGATCCTCAAGCTGAACAACATTGGAGTTTTTGACAATCTGCAACAGGTGCGCAAAGTTAGCCATTAGCCACACTGTAAACTGATCATTTAATGAGGCGATCTCAACGACGCTAATTAGCCGACCAGTGGCGCAGAACGTTTAGTTGCTATTTTTTGACTGATTACTTCTATGTTATGTTCGGGACGCTAAAACTACATGCTATTTGGGATTGAAAACAGTACAAATGTGCTTATGTAAAACGTCAATAAAGTTAGCCGAGAAGCTCGCTCGTTTCATGTTGCAATGTTTATTGTGTTATAATGTCAGAATGTTGACGCTGTTATGGACCTAACTACTGTTTTGTTAGTGTTTAGTATTAAAACAATAGACTTCGTTGAATTTTGTGCTTAAATTGAGGGAGTAGTAAGGCACTACAGGTCACATGTTCCCTTCATAATCCACAGATAAGCCTAGTGTGGTCCTTTTCTTCCAATACGATGTGGTTGAAGTGCCTCTGAACTAAGGAATCACTCCTTTTCATCCTCCTCTGCCATCACATAAATTGTCCCTAAATTGTTCCTGGTTTAGTCTGAGCTGTCAATCCACACCAGCACACACTTTTGGTCATTTCTGTTTGCATTGTGCTATTAAGTATTTGCCAGCGTAACCGCATTCCTGCCCTGATCATGGGATCAGCGTGAAGACAACCGGATTTTCTTTTCTCTCGTCACATTGCAGCCTCTCCCACGCTTCTGCCAAAGTGCACACATATCTGATGTTTATTAGTCTCCATTATTTGTGAATGTCACACTGCAGTGCTACTCAAGACAGCTTCTCAAAGAGGGAAAAAGAGCCATGAAGCAAGTATTTGTTCATGGGCCCGGAGTCATTATGTAAAATAAACAAAATAGACTTGCACAAAGGGAATATGGCCCGCTGTGTGGTGCGCCAGGTGACATAGGGGCAAAAATGGAAGTCAATCATTGACATTTTCATGGGGAATTTGCACCATCTTGGGAAGTTGCCCTCTCTTGAAGAGGTGTAACAGCAATCTAGTCCGTAACCTAAAAGAAAGTGAGCACGCTGGGAAACAAATCTTGTGAATATTGAATTGCAAATAGTTTCACTGTAAAGGTCATTGGCACGATTTCTTCCAGGTGATTCCTTCCTGGAAGGCGAGCCGGGGCACCCGCAAACCCGCCGCGAAGATGGGGGAACTCTTCAGGAGTGAGGAGATGACGCTGGCGCAGCTCTTCCTGCAGTCGGAGGCGGCCTACTGCTGTGTCAGTGAGCTGGGAGAGATTGGGATGGTGCAGTTCCGTGACGTGAGTTGCCAATTCTCCTGTGGATTTTCTGCTGGTGTTTTCAAAATGGCCGTGATGTAGGTGGGGTTCAGGAACCTTGCTGAGAATGCGTGCGTTGCTCACCGCAGCATCTCAATCATGTGCTCACAGCTGATGCTTCATTCCTCACGAGAACACCCACTCCCGACTATCCCTAAGGGAAGCTTTGTACTGGAGATGCATCCAAAAAAAAAAAAAAAACATGGGGACAAATACTGGTTGTCTATTTCCTTAACTATATGGCATTTATTTGGAGAAAGGCATGGACTGGCCTGTAAAACAGGGGTCTGCATTTATTGTCTCTTGTCTCACAGTTGAATCCTGATGTCAACGTCTTCCAACGCAAGTTTGTCAATGAAGTGCGGCGATGTGAGGAAATGGACCGCAAATTGAGTAAGTCCTTGTCAATGGAACTTGCATTTTCATACAATATACTAAGGAGAAAAAAAACCATTCCACAAAAAAACAATCATATAGGATTCAGATTTTATGAGAATGAGTCAGAATATAATGTATAATTAGGATGTGGTGGCCTGTTACTGATGCTCGGAGTTGATTGTGTTGGTGGAGTTTCCGACGGGAAAGAAAAAACAATGCCGTCTCATTGGCAGGGTTTGTGGAGAAGGAGATCAAGAAAGCCAACATCCCGATCGTTGACACCGGTGAGAACCCCGAAGTCCCCTTCCCGAGAGACATGATCGATTTGGAGGTGAGGGGGGGAAGAGAGTGTTACAAGCGCCGTGGTTTCCCTCCGGCCGTCACGCCTGGGGAGCGCTGTTATTCACTTCGCTCCCTTCTTCTCTCTGTCAGGCCTCATTTGAGAAGCTGGAGAATGAACTGAAGGAAATCAACACTAACCAGGAAGCCCTGAAGAAGAACTTCCTGGAGCTGACCGAGCTCAAGCACATTTTGCGCCGCACACAGCAGTTTTTTGATGAGGTCAGCTATATAACACACACACACACACACACACACAGGCCAAAACGGGATGTGACATTTTTTTTCATACTTGGCGTCTCAATTGGAGCCGAGTGTCTTGTTTTTCCGCACCTTTGCTCTGACATCAGTGCCGCTCGAGTGCCTCCACAAACATTGCTGTCCTGTCAGCGTGTGGAGTCATCTTTAATGAGTTCAAATGAGCCGTAATGGAGGTTAATAATTTAGCCGGACAGGCTGCCGTTCAGCTCTTAACCTTCTCTGCTCCTGTTCATTTTGTTGTTGTTGTTTTTTGTGAACGCAGATGGAAGACCCCACTCTCTTGGAGGAATCATCCACCCTGCTGGACCCCAACGAGGTCAACCGGGGGGCGCCGCTCAGGCTTGGGTAAGACCTACTTTTAGTTGCTTTATCGTTGTCCTTGAATTCAAGCTTTTGTTTCACCAAGTGTTCACGTATAACCGGTAACTTTGTCTGTTTTACAGATTTGTTGCTGGAGTCATTGGAAGGGAACGCATCCCCACATTTGAGAGGATGCTATGGAGAGTTTGCAGAGGGAATGTGTTCCTGAGGCAGGCGAATATTGAAGATCCTCTGGAGGACCCAACTTCGGTCAGCCTGCAGTTTCGTGGGGACATATTCATGGTTTCAAACATGCCGTCTCATTGGCAGATCAAGATTTAGTCAAAAATATAGCAATGATCAAGCTTTCTAGAATACTTTTCACCCTCTATTTTGGCCTGTCTTGAGGGCAAGGATGCTACTTATTTTCGGACAGCTCGGAGTCTCGAGAGAAAAGCGAGCCGCAGCTAAGTCAGTGTTGTTTTCAATTGTTCACCATGCCATTGAATTTGAGTCGTCTTCCAGTGTATGGATCCATGCATGCGGTGCATGCAGCAGACAGATTACAACAAAAGTGGTCAAATTCGGCATAGCTTGTCCACAGAAGAATTTTGGAACAGTTCGAGGCATAACAGATTGACTTGGGTTGTTTAATTTCACACTGGATGGGCATGCTGACTCCACACAGACTGAAGTATTTGTATGCATCAATTTTACAGAATGTTCCTTTTGAAAAATGCCAGTAACCCTGATGCACTTGGTGTTTCATGTGTCCACAGGGCGATCAGGTCCACAAGTCTGTCTTCATCATCTTCTTCCAGGGAGACCAGCTGAAAAACAGAGTGAAGAAGATTTGTGAGGGGTGTGTAACCAAAGCCGAGCTGATATTTACTTTGTGGATTTTTGCTCATGTGTGCCTCTCTACCAGCTTTCGAGCAACATTGTACCCGTGTCCGGAAACACCTCAGGAGAGGAAAGAGATGCTCGCGGGGGTGAACGCTCGTATCGACGACCTGCAAATGGTAATTCCTTTAACGCTCACATACACAGTAATACATCATCACACAGTAAGTGCGCATTTCTCCCTCTACCCTGGCTCAAGGTGCTGAACCAAACGGAGGACCACAGACAGCGGGTTCTGCAGGCCGCGGCCAAGGCGGTGCGCGTGTGGTTCATCAAGGTCAGGAAGATGAAAGCCATCTACCACACACTCAACCTGTGCAACATCGACGTCACCCAGAAGTGTCTCATCGCCGAGGTGTGGTGTCCCGTCTCTGACCTGGACTCCATACAGTTCGCACTTCGCAGGGGCACGGTGAGTGGCCGGACAGATTCACACGAGGTGGCAACCGAGAATTGGTCCACCTGCACGATCCGGCAACGATGACAAAACGTTTATCATTCAGGAGAAGAGCGGCTCCACGGTGCCTTCCATCCTGAACAGGATGCAGACCAAACAGACCCCGCCCACCTACAACAAGACAAACAAGCTCACCTCCGGGTTTCAAAACATTGTGGACGCCTACGGAATCGGCAGCTACCGTGAGATCAACCCAGGTATGCCTGCCTCTTGGACTTCTATGTCACACTCTGAGCTGCCTGCCCCGTCATCCACGATATCTCCTCCCCGACATCTGGTGTACAACCACTCCAGCTCCATACACCATCATCACCTTCCCCTTCCTGTTCGCCGTCATGTTTGGCGACATGGGCCACGGCGTGCTCATGACCTGTGCTGCTCTGTACCTGGTCTTGCGAGAGAGCCGGCTGATCGCCCAGAAGAACGACAACGAGGTATCCGCCCCCGCGTTCCATCATCCATCCCATCACGTTCATGCCGACACGCAACGCCGTTTCTGACCGAGCTGAGCCACAGGAAGAGATCGTTATTTTTATGTATTTATTTTTTTAACACTTGTCTGACACGTCTTGTGTCAGATGTTCAGTATGGTCTTCGCGGGGCGTTACATCATCCTGTTGATGGGCATCTTCTCCATCTACACGGGCATCATCTACAACGACTGCTTTTCCAAGTCACTCAACGTCTTTGGCTCCGGCTGGAGCGTGCGGCCCATGTTTGACGCCCGTGTGGGAGGCAACTGGACGTAAGTGGCATGGTGCGGCGAGAAAATTTGGCTTGTATGTATATTTTTTACAATGACTTCTTTTGTTTTCAGGACTGCAACACTTGAGGGCAACAAAGTTTTGCAGTTAGACCCAGCGGTAAACGGCGTTTTCAAAGGGCCGTACCCGATAGGCATTGATCCGGTAATTTTTTTGCTTCGATGCTTTGTGAGTAAAACTATTGGGACATCTTGTATTGTACCCACTGGGAAATCACAAAAAAAAAAAAATGCAGTGAGAGCGGCTTCCACACGTCTGGGAAGATTTTCAACAAGATTTTGACTTGTCTCAAACTTGAAAGTGTACAGTTGTCCAATTTTTTCCCAAAGTTCACCAGTTCGAGAATCACCAGTCTATAGCGCAGGTGTGACCTCATTCTATTCTTGAATCCAGCCCACCGAGGCCACCAAATTTTTAATATAAAGGGCCCCAAAATACTTTTTGTGTCAGGTAGGGTCATTTTATATTTATTTTATTTCTTAATAAATAATTGGTTAATTGAGTTGCTGTGCACGGGTCCACTGCTATTCGTCAAGGTGTGAGCGCCACTGCGAGGAGTGAAAATCCATAATTGACGCTCCCAAAAACATGCGGGTTATAGAAAAATAAAAAATAAAGTGAATCTTTGCATATATTTGTAATGCAGTTCCAAATATTCTTACTTCATTGTTAAAATATGCTGATAACTGCCAAACGACATCTTATCTATCAGATCTGGAATATTGCAACGAACAAGCTGACCTTCTTAAACTCCTTCAAGATGAAGATGTCCATCATCCTGGGCGTCATCCACATGCTATTTGGTGTCACTCTCAGTCTCTTCAACCACCTGTGAGTTTTTCTCACTTCAAAATCTCATCTCGTTCACGGGCCTTCTCTTCAAGTTGTCAACTCTCTTCTTCCTTCTCCTGTAAGTTATTTCAAGAAGCCGTTGAACATCTACTTGGGGTTCATCCCTGAGATCGTCTTCATGGCAAGCCTCTTTGGCTACCTTGTGCTGCTCATCTTCTACAAGTGGCTCTCGTACGACGTGCGGCTGTCGCGCGACGCTCCCAGTCTCCTGATCGCTTTCATCAACATGTTCCTCTTCAACTACAGCGATCCTACCGTCAAGCCTCTCTACACAGGACAGGTCAGGAGCACCTCCTGTCGGTAAAACGATCGGCAGTTGAGTGTAAAATTGACCTCACGGGTCCTTCATTTGTTTGTCACAGCAAGCTCTGCAGACCCTCCTGGTGCTCATCGCCGTGGCATGTGTCCCTTGCATGTTGATAGTGAAAACTCTGGTCCTGCGGAGACAATATCTGTGGCGTAAAAACCTGGTAGGGTGCATTTCGACCCGGCTGTTGTTCACACTTGGTTACCACTTGCAGGCTTTTTCGGTTGATCATTGAGTTTCGTTCCAACATGGTGGCACAAACCCAAATCTGAACATCCGATTGTTTTGGCGCCTGTTTCTAATCTATGCCAACGGCATAGTAAAGTCATAATTACAATACAAGTTTGTGCAGGCCATAAAATCTAAAGAGTGCCTTGTTGTTCATCCTGATCATTTGAATCAGGCGTGTTGGAGGAGGGAAACATAAAAAACATGCAGGATAGTGACCCTCCAAGACCGGAGTGGCCCATCCCTGAACTAGAGCACTGTGTGCTCATCATCTTAGAACATCGTTTGTCAGTCGTGAACTGAGGGACACCCGATCATCCTGCTCAAACCTCCTGTGTTGCGCCGCAGGGCACACAGAATTATGGGGGCATCCGAGTGGGCAACGGTCCCACTGACGACGAGGCGGAAATCATCCAGCACGACCAGCTGTCGCAACACTCCGAAGAAGAGCCTGAGGTGAGATTGTCTTGGCCTTTGAATGAATTATTTGTAAGCGGAAACCCGCAGGTTTCCATTGCAAACATCCATCTTGTATTAAGGCTCTCTCGTTACTGGTAATTGTGTTCAAATACAGTGGAATTTCTGAGGTCAAATGACAAGTACTCTGGTTTCCTTTGGTGTGTTTTGCTTTTCTTTGCTATAGTCCCCCCTTATCATTCATTCATTCATTCATTCATCTTCCGAACCGCTTCATCCTCACTAGGGTCGCGGGGGGTGCTGGAGCCTATCCCAGCTGACTCCGGGCAGTAGGCGGGGGACACCCTGAATTGGTTGCCAGCCAATCGCAGGGCCCCCCCCTTATCACTTATCTCAAAACAAGGACAACAAAACATGTCAAATGAAGAGGAAAACCATGACATTGTTGTCATCAAGTTGAGATGTGTGCCCTTTTGCGCTATACTGTCCCCATTAAGGTTTAATGAAGTCTTTTGGTTCATTTTACATTTGCTTGGCGACAAAGGATGTTAAGACGTTCATTAAAACATTGCCAATGCACATCCAGGTTTTCTGACTGTGACAGTTTGACACCGGAGCCGAATTTTTGTAACATCTGTGATTTCATATTAGAAACGTTGTTTCAAAATCTAAGGTAAGCCAGTGAATGTGTTTGGCCATAAAGGTTTGACTGTATTAGAAATCATTCTAGATTGACTTTTTTTTTTTTAAAATTCTTCACTATTCGAGTGTGTAACCCATTTCTTCCATGCCTGTTTGATGTGGGTGTGTATGTGTGTGCGTATGTGGGCAATAATCAAGCGTTGCCTTCTGTCATCTGCTTTCAAGGCCCGTGAGGAGGAAGAGGTAGGACCTGAAAGCCTGCCACTTGTCCTTGCTGAGTGCACTTTCATCGCAGTCTCGCTTCCTTAGCTTTGTCGCCCCCTTGTGTTGCGCTGGTGTATATGTTGGGAACATTGCTGCTTGTGGGTTCACGCTTGGTTAATTGCTGTCCTATCTACAGAATGCCTGACTGATCTCAAGGGGGTGTCCTGTCGTCCGCCAGACTGACCGACGTGTCTATTGTCCCTCAGTTTAACTTTGCAGATGTTGCCGTGCATCAGGCGATACACACCATCGAATACTGCCTGGGTTGCATCTCCAACACGGCCTCCTACCTCAGGCTTTGGGCTCTCAGTCTGGCTCATGCACGTAAGTTGTGAATGCGTTGGTTTAGCTCAATTGGATGCACATATATATTTTTTCTAAATTCGATTACATTTTATAAATCCCAAAGTCTGTTGGCCTTCAATGTAGATCTTCGACAACTGTTTCCGTTTTTTTATGATGTATTAATGGGAAAAAAAATGAAATTGAACTTCATAAGAAATCCAGTTTGACTCCAAAAGCACAACGTTCCCACTGATGGACAAAATGTCGTCTGCTTTACGATACAGAGTTGTCAGAGGTTCTGTGGTCCATGGTGATGCACATCGGCCTCGCCACACGCGGTGTGGCTGGCTTCTTCCTGCTGGCCATCGTCTTTTATTTCTTTGCCGTGCTCACGGTGGCGATCCTGCTCATCATGGAGGGCCTGTCTGCTTTCTTGCACGCGCTGCGACTGCACTGGTAAACACCGCACTGCGTCATTCTTGTCATAGGGTTTTTATTTACTCAATTGAGATGTTTGGTGAGCAAAGAAATTCAAATGAGGCTCTCAAATGTGTGAGCAGTAAGCGTCATGGACGATGTCATTCAAGTTACTACCTTTTATAGGCTCTATTTGTGTAAAGATTTTATTATATGTATTAAATTGACATGTTTTAAATACATTTTTCAGTATAATTGTACTATTCCCTTTGAACAAATTTGCCAAAAACAAACTTATAAAAGCGTAATTCATTTTACGTTCACTTTGAGAGATATTTGTATATATTACTTTAAGAATGCAAACCTCAAAAAGGCATTGTTTTTCGGTTGATATTTTTTTAATCAAAAAATATGCAATAAATAAATTCTTTTAGATCGATTTGTTGACTAATAAAACTAATAAAAACAGGAAAATCATATTTTATATTTAACAGAATTTAAAAGTAAATAAACCACAGTAACAGTCATTTTAAATTATTTTTTCATGTTTTATTTTTAACTTAAAAATTCTAAAAGAATATGATCCTTCATACAAATTCAAAACACTTTTTTAACTTGAATTTATTAAAGAATATAGCCCTTTTGTTGACTGGTTTCATGGTTGTTTTTGATCAAATTTGTAAGTCTATTTGTGAACTTTTAACAACTTTTTTAACATGAAGGAACCACCCTCATGCGCCCCTTCCACTCTGCTGCTTCATATGAAGGGTCCGCTCCTTCACATAGCAATTTTCCTTAAAAATAGAGCCTTATTACGTTCCAGACAGGATGTAGACTTCGCATTTTCGAGTGCTGGTCCAAGTCTTGCATCCGACTCCCGTGGTGAGGGGGCCCCATGGAATGGAGAGCAAGGGTTGTGAGCGACATGCTTTGCCCAGCATTCCTGTAAACACCTCCCTCCTTGTGAGCTTGTTTATGTGTGTGTGTGTACACAGGGTGGAGTTCCAGAACAAGTTTTACTCAGGTCAGGGCTTCAAGTTCCTCCCGTTCACCTTCGAAAGCATCCTGGATGGAAAGTTTGAAGACTGAGATCACCCCCCTCCAGCCCCACTCTGTATGTGCGTTTATGTTGTTGTTTGATGAAACAGGTCAGATGCATTTTGTTCCCACCATTTAAAACAATTCCCAGGTCTCTGAAAATTTTCAGTCAAAATGCACAAAGGAAAGAAGAATGATAGTACACCTAAAATCCACTTGTCGCATTCTGATCAGCTTTTGTTACCCCGACGACTGGGGACTGACTACACTAGGGCTATTCAGTGTTGCCGTTCACCGCAGTCCGTCCAGACTGCAGCTGGATGGAACTTGCATAAAGTCACCACTGACTTGTAAACTGAGACTAATTAATTCTCATTAAGTAAATAACAGTTGAGTATGAACTGTATCGTTTGTCCACTGATAGCACTTAATACCGCAGCTCTGCTTACCTTTGGACTTTGACGTAGTAGTGCTTTCCACGTCTTCCTTCAGAGCGGCTCGCTTGACACATTTTCTCAAAAACACTTATAACCCAAGATTTATTTGGTTGTTTCATTTCACACTTGATGGGAGGGCAGGCACCAAAGACCCCTACTTATTTGTATTCAACACCATGAAAAGTCCATTCTCCATAATATGCCTCTTGAAACTTCTCACCCTCTTTGGAAACGACATCCGGAATCCCCGTTTGGTCACATAGCATCCTCTGTCATGTCTGTGTGTCATGTTTGACGTAGATGAATATTATTTATGCAAGTGCTGTGGTAAATGGTTCGAGTAGCATTTGGAAATGCGTGCTGGTCAGCCTTGAAGGTCCAGAAATAGGCAAATGTTGTGAAAAAAAAAAGTGTCGTATCTATAGATGTTCGCCACAATCTTTGTTGGCACCTCATGCTGTTTTGTGTGTTGAACGGCAGATGATGTGTTCTCAATAAAAGTGGGAAGAGTTGCTTTTGGTTGGTTGGTTACTTTTGCAGCGCACTATATCAAACTTAGATTGAAGTGATTACACTCATGCATTTATGGTTGCACAAACAAAAGATTTTTATTTTGGCAGCTTTCATAAAAGAATGTGACAAATCATGTAATCACAAAAAACATGAATACAATACAAATGTTATGAAGATATGATGAATAATTCATCAGTTTGATATGCATTGTATTTTTTTGTTTGCCATACTCAGGTACAAATTTGTATTTTGAATGACTTTGGGGAGAGGTGAGATATTTAAAATTGAACGATTTAAAAAGTGTGTGTGTGTGTGTGTGTGTGTGTGT
>CAAKHF010008056.1:7299-22299 GCA_901007745.1 Hippocampus kuda
GACTTGCAACCCCCCCCCCCCCCACCAGATTACAGTAGCTCAGTTCGCACGTGTGTTCTTTTGACAATTTAATTAATTAAGATTCCTTTATTTCTTTAATTATTGCGCAATCTAAGGTGTTGAAAATGGCTCGCTCTCTTTGCAGTGTTAATTACCAAACATTCCAATTTTATTGTACTGTATTAAAAGTACACTTTTGTAATGGCGTAGCTAAATAATTTCCTATCTGTATTTGGAGCGCCCTCTTTCACCATCATATGAATCATTTCCACAGTGAGAGAGAGACAGAGAGAGAGAGAGAGAGAGAGAGAGAGGCGCGCATGACAGGATCTCTTCACATTTTCTTTCCTATTGCTTTGCTGTGGAGTTTAACTGACGACTGTGGAGGTGGAACAAGGTCTTGCACTCCGCTCGATGGACCATCTTTTGACCGGAAGCCACCAGTACCCCAAACTGTCTTCTGCTCCAAAAGCGCCCGCCCTGATGTAGTGAAGCTGCATCTGGTTCGAAGTGAAAAGCACTACATCGGACGGAAAGCAGGTCACAGACATCCAAATATGCGCGTTGGGGTGCCCTGGCGAATCGTCCCTTTACTTCATTCAGCAGCGTTGTCGTGATGTTCAACACTTCAGGGATTGAGCTCAAGAAGGAGGACATTTCTGAAGTTATCAATGGCACCTGGCAGCTTTTTTACAACGTCCTGCAGAACATCGGTCCCACAACCATGCGGAATGAGTCGTGCGGGGAGCAGCTGTTGAATTTCAGGCGTCCGGCGAAGATCATCATCGGAGTTATGCTGGCCATCATCACAGCGGTCACCGTGATGGGAAACACGCTGGTCGTGATCGCGGTGTGCGTGGTGAAGAAATTAAGGCAGCCTTCAAACTACCTCCTGGTGTCTTTAGCGGTGGCTGACCTGTCAGTGGCCATCGTGGTGATGCCATTTGTTATAGTGACTGACCTCACCGGTGGCAAGTGGCTTTTTGGCGAGGTCTTTTGCAACATATTCATCGGCATGGATGTAATGTGCTGCACTGCCTCCATCATGACCCTCTGTGTGATCAGCGTGGACAGGTACTGTGTGTCATGAAACGTAAATTGCTTACATGCGCGCGCCTGCTTTTAAAATGCGACTTGAACAGAGACCGACGGTCGTTGACTTCAACGAGCTATAAATAACATTGGAAATAGTTCAACCCGCCCGTGTCAACTGAGCTGTGAGTGAAATCCACCCAATTACGGGGCATTTGGCGATCATATGATATTGTACTTGTTACAGTCATTGGATTAACAAATTCGCACACATACTGTGATTAATTTACGACATACCGGTACTTAATTAATCTGCTTGACCAAATCATGGGAAGTGTTTAATCAGGCATTTAGGATCAGCTGCAGGATTTAAAAAAACTAATGTCCTACATTTGTACTCAGGACACACTGTATGGCTCATCGGCATTTCCAATTAATATTGAGGATTGAAATTGCTCTGAAAATTAGATTGTTGAATTGACATTGAGTGCAATAAAGTTGGCTATCCACCCCCCCCCCCCCACCTCAATGATTACAGCAATGCAGGTTTTATCAACACCAAAACAACTAGATTATTAAATTGGCTAAAAGTGCAGCATAGGTGGGCTGCATTCAGCACTAGTTATTGGAGGAGTGTTATGTTGGGTCTGCTTGTGACAAATGAGTCTGCCTTCCCTGATGAAGGCTGTAATGAAAAAGTCGAGATATCGGTATTTAATCTGTGGTGCTCCAAGATTTTCTCAGCCAAATTTAAAATCAAATCTAATAACTCTGTTGAATGAAAATGTGAGGGTGAACAAAAGGACTTGTGTGCACAGAGTATATGAAAGTCACAGAGCTGAATATGATATGCTGAAGATTTGTGAACAGTTACTCTTCCGTCAGAGCAGGAGCTCCCCTAATCATACGAGTGCCATTCCATAAATAAATTGAATTTTTCGGTGTCAGGACTTCTAATACAGATAGAATCTTACTTTTTTTTTCAACTCCTGTGAACTGCTGAGGCAAGATCAAGCAGACATAAAGAACAAACGCAGGGGTCATCAGTCAGAAGGACTTATCTTGCATGATGACAATGCAAGGCCTCACACAGCAGCCCAAATGATGCAGACCACCAACAAGCTGGGCTGGGAACTGCTCCCTCATCCCCCTAACAGCCTCGACCTTGCCCCTTCAGACTTTCACCTGTTTGGTCCCTTAAAAGCGTTCACAAGATGCACGAAGTTCAAAAGTGACGATGAAGTCAAAAGTGTTGTGAGCGACTGGCTGAGACATCATTCCAAAGATTTTTTACTCTGAGGGAATATGGAATCTTGTGCACAAATGGGAAAAGTGTGTGACAATGCTGGGAGACTACGTTGAAAAAAAAAAAAGTAAGCTTCAATCTGTATTAGAAGTCCTAAAATGAAAAATTCGCCTTATTTATTGAATGACCCTCGCATTAAGGAAACAATTAACATCATAACAAATACCTTTCCCAGTAGAAGACATTTTGGTCATTTTTACACCCCAATGCAGCATGCATTTAGCATTAGCATGAGTGGATTTACACAGTTTTGAACACCTGGCCTCTCATTGCTAATATCGGGTCATGTGATCAGTCTCAATTGTACATGAAACAAGAAGAACCATCACTGAACAAACTTTGAGCAAGTTGACATCTGTTATCAGGAAAATTCAAGTTTCCGCACCACTTTTATTGAGCAGACCAGAATGAAATAAAACCGTTTCTGTCAAAGTGTTCACGGTGTAACAAGTAAGGGTGTAGTTAACATACTGTATGAATCAAAGCACGACTGAGAGGAAATTCTGAGTAATGAGTGATAGGATAGCTGCGGTCAATATGAAAGAAGACTTGCATAGACTTATAAAAGATGAAGCTACAGGATTTGGCTTTGGATGAGTGGATTGGTCAGGATTTGGGAAATGTATGTTGGCTGTCGCACCGAGTAAGTTAATGCCATTGGCATCATAGAGCCAATAGCATGACCCCTAGTGTACAGACCCAATAAATATTTAATCACACAATGATGTTCTTCGAGAGACCACTCTGGTGGAATTCAGTATCTCTGGCCTTCCCTGTCCACAATCAGAGCTAGATAATACCACGAAGATCCATGGAGAATGGAAAACTAGGGGTTCCATAATGGTTATCATGTAACCACACAAACACATTGTTGATAACATCAATGAGGGTGCGACACATTAACAGAAATATTGTATTGTGGATATTGATGTCAAATTATTTTATGACATTTTAAACATCATACTTCTGTGAGTTCCTTCCTGTTTTTATAAAGTCTTTTTTTCCCACTAAGCGTTGAAAGGGCGTTCGGGTAATTAAGATACTTTCACATGAACAAACAGAACAATATTTGAGGATCTTACATGATCCATCCATCCATCCATCCATCCATCCATTCTTTCCATTTTCTGATCTGCTTTATCCTCACAAGAGTCGTGGGGCATGCTGGAGCCTATCCCAGCTGTCTTCGGGCAGTAGGCGGGGTACACCCCGAACTGGTTGCCAGCCAATCGCAGGGCACAGAAAGAACAACCATCCACGTTCACAATCACACCTAGGGACAATTTAAAGTTTTCCATTAACCTGCCAGCAATGTTTTTGGAATGTGGGAGGAAACCAACGTACCCGGAGAAAACCAACGCAGGCATGGGGAGCACATGCAAACTCCACACAGGAAGGCCGGAGCCAGAATCGAACCCTGCACCTCTGCTGTGAGGCCGACACTGCAGACTGGAAGGTGGCTGGAATTAAATATGTGAAGTCATCTGAAAAATCATCATAATGTCGTGGTAGATCAGATTAGATCATGATGCACATCTAATGAAATCCAAGGCAAGAGTTTCACAACTTTACATTTTTTTAAATGCTCAGCTGACACTGCCAATTTTATGAATTCAGTTTTTTTAATTGTTATGGAGTTGCAATGCATCAAGCATGTAGTTGAGACCTTTCAAATATATATGTACCGTAATAGTCAACATGTTACATAGATTTGTGCCAGAAGGGCATATCAAGGCTCAACGTAAGTGGATTCACAGCACAATTTGTGAGTCAAAAATCCATATTTTGTGAATCAATCCGACAGTTTGAAAACCAAAATGAGTGAGTGTTTATGTGCACAACGCACATCTGTCAAATGTTTCGGAAATCACTGAGCTTTAATTGTTACGCCTGTAAAAATGATTGTATTTAAAAAAAAAAATCACCACAGTGGGTGCTGCTATATCAAGGGCTTTAGTTTTCCCTCTGATTCTTAAAATGTTTCAGTTCGGCACCAAGTGGAGAACTTGAAAGGCGGGGAGTGCAGCAGCCCTAGTGGGTCCCTTAACCAATTAGGCTTGAGAGCCACGGTCATGTGTGACTCTGTCACTCTGCTGAAGTTGAAGCATACTACCGCGATGTGCTTATGAAGTGTCGATGGTCAATGTGTGGTGCAATTCACATCAGCTCCCGTGGCTACGAGCTGCCTTCTTCATCGATGGTTGATCCGCTTGTCACACTTTGGTTGTCAGTTGGCTTGCTGGCTTGGCGCAGAGCCGCAGCTTGTTATTTGGGGCCCGAGCCAAAGAATGGCCAGGACTTGATTACAAACATTGGAAGATGTTTACCCTTGCCTGGACGCGGGTCACGAGGACCGCCCCATCCGGACCCAGGCCTGGAGGTGGGGCTTGATAGCAAGCACTTGGTGGCCTACATGGGACTGGGCACAGCCTGCATAGTTAACGTGGGGCCCCTTCCAATGGGCTCAACATGTGTGTGAGGGGCAATGTGAGCTGGACGGTTCGATCACCGCCTACAAAAGTTGGCCCTACTCTAGGGGTGTCCACACTTTTGCGAGCTACTTATAAAATGACCTTATTTATTTATTTGTGTACTTTGTATAACTGCATGAACTCATATTGTGCAATACCACTATTAGTCTATATTTTCGATCCTTATTTTACTGTGATGAATGGAATTAGCCAGGGGATCTACTGTATGTTGGAGGAGTTTCTGATAGCGAGTCATGCACACACCTCCCAATTCACATCAGTCATATTGGAAAGGTACTTGGACTTCATGTTGTTATCAATGGGCAGAAAATGCGGCTCCACAGCCGGCCAGCATGTCACCGTCCCATTCACTACCCCCACCACCACCACCACACCAACTGGCAGAAGCGACACACCACCAAAGGGCCACAGGCCTCATGCAAGTGTGAGGTGGACAACTCTTCCATCCCAAGCGTCATTCTCCAGCACCGGGGAAAAATGGTCAACGTGTGCCCAAGCACACCATGCACTTTCCCCTGGCCCGCCCGCTCTGCAGCAAGTCAGAGACACCCAACCACAGAGCCCACCACAAAACAAAAATCCTCCTCTCACTCTGTGAGAGCAGACGAAACAATATGGAAACTGCTAGTTTTGCCTTTGCATGCGCATGCACAGCGAGGCACGCATCAAGTGCATGACTGGCTGCCCCGTTTGTCAATCAAGTGACAAATGTAACAACAGATGACAGCAGGTTTTAAAAAAATTCCATCGTGCAATTTAAATCACTCTTTCTGCAACAGCATAAGCTTGTCTCCTTCATAAAGAGAAAGGTATACGGTATAGGCATTAACGTAAGCATGAATTTTATGAAAGATTGAGATGCATTCAGACCCATTCCCCGAATGAGATAAAATGTGTTTTGGCTTCACTTTTTTACTTTCCCTGTGAGTAATATGTCCACATTCAATAATTTAAAAGTCAAACATGAATGATTTATTCAAAAGAGTGGAACGAGTTGATGCTTCTCTGTAGTTCCTTGGATGTCTAAGAAAAGTCAGGCCAAAGGAATGAAGGAGCTTGCCTCATAGGTTGGATGATATTGAGAAAAAACATCACTTCACTGGAAAAGTTGACTGTCGATTACACCCAGCATGGGAAATCAGGAAACGTTCACATTTTAAAACATTTGTGAGGTGAGGAAGTTTGTCCCTGCAGAGAGAGTGCAGCTGGGGAATAGTCACCCGCAGCAACACACACACACATGACCTGACATAGCTGACACATCCTCAGGTAATGCGATGTGACGCCCAAGTTCTGCTCTCGGGCACTTTCCTTTCCAACTTCCACCTTGCGAAGGATTGGATGTTTCCAGCAAGGCTAACATGATCGGATCAAAGGCAGTTCATGCCTGTGATGGAATGCTTTGAAAAATGTGAAGAGTGTGTATTCTAGTGAGGAAATACAATATTTGTGAATCTCATGATCACAAGCGTAGTTAATGCAACAAATCTTTCTGTCTATTTCATGCTGACTACAGTTTTCATCTTCAAAGAGGTCACTAAATAACATTACGTTTATGCCTTGGAGCTTGTGGCATTCACTTGTAAACTTCCGTCAATGAAATTATTTCAGAAGTCATGAAATAAAAATGGTCAGAGTACAGTTCACATTTGGTTGATCATTGAAAAGGGCTGCTTGCCAATGGCAGCTGTTTGTGTTCTGTCTGACTACCTATTCGTCTTTTAGTACAAAATAAGCTGAAGTCCAGGACAGATTGTATATGAGCTCGGAGAAGGTGTGTGTGTGTGTGTGTGTAAATTGGTTTCAAAATAGAAAATGAAAAAGTGAAACCCAAAATACGTACAATGAAACTTCTCAAGTTGAACGTGATTTGTTTTGGCTTGCTCATTTCAAGACATCTTAGTTTTTCCATTGGAAATAATAGAAACAGAAGTGTCATACATATTATGTTGTAAGATTCTTCATCACTAAATTAACCACAGTCAATTTAAAGATTCAAAAAAAAAATTGTCTTAACTCCAATGACATTCCGGAAATATCTGTCTACATTCGTGTGGACTGATGTCGGCTTAACACACACGTTTAAGAAGACATAAAGTAAAACGCATTTTTTATTTTCTCCAGAAGATGGCGAATTACAGTATCTACTAATCAGGCAATCCCGCTCAGGTTTCTCACAGGACTGGTCCTGCGGTGGCCTGTCAAACTTTCGTTTGGTGTCGTGCACCTGCATCATTTCTTTCTCATTTTTGAGTTGATGTATTTTGGATTTCCGCAGCATTTTTTGTTTTGTGATTTGTAATAAATGCTTTTACTTGGTTCCCGTGATTGCAGCATTTCTGTCTTGAGATTGTTAATTTCGGCATTTATTTTTTTGGTTCTTTTTTTTTAAACATTCCTGTGTTTGTAGTGTTTTCCCATTTGCAGCATTTTTGTTTTGCAGTTGTTTTGTGGGGTGGCCTGGTGGAGGAGTGGTTCGCGTGTCGGCCTCTTTGTGTGGAGTTTGCATTTTTCCCCTGTGCTTGCGTGGGTTTTCTCCGGGTACTCCGGTTTCCTCCCACATTCCAAAAACATGCATGGCACATTAATGGAACACTCGAAATTGTCCCTAGGTGTGAGTGTGAGCTTGGATATTTGTTCGTCTCTGTGTGCCCTGCGATTGGCTGGCAACTGGTTCAGGGTGTCCCCCGCCTACTGCCTGAAGACGGCTGGGATAGGCTCCAGCACTCCCCACGTCCTTTGTGAGGATAAAGCAGATCAGAAAATGGAGGGATGGATGGAGTTTTTTTGTGTGTGTTTCTAGTTTTCTTGTGTGTGTTCGTCTTTTTTCATTTGCATCTTTCTTTTTGGTCAACATTTTTGTGTTTGCAGCATTGCTTGCGGCTGTTGGCCGCCATACAGAGAGGAACTTAAGATTTTCAAATGTTATATGTGTGTGAGCTAAAAATCTCAGCCAACTGTTTTTTTTTTATCTAAAGTTTTACTAATAATGAAATCACACACTGCTCTTGAGTGGGTTCGTGTACATACAGTATATGTCATGAAAGCCTTTACTTCTAATAAAATTAAAAAATCATGTAGACAGCTCCACCACAATCAACAGCAGAATTGGAACATTCCACCCTCTTGTGGAAGTTGACATGGAGGATGATGGATTATCAATAACTGGCCGACTGATAGTGATCTCAGTTTTCCTTTGTTATTGTCTACTTGCCACACTATTTACTGTATTCAACAATCTCCGGAGACAGGAAGAATAAAAAGGGTGAAGTGCTGAGTGACTTTAGTGTTGCATAAATCAAGCTTTAAGTTTGACATTACAATGATGGGATCCACTATTTGTCAATACTGAACAAGAGGCCAACAGACAGTTACAAATCAGAGGGATAATAGGCTTTGTGTTGGCTTCATGTTCTTGTGGGACTAAAAATGCCATCACGCATAATTGTTTCTTAGTTGTTCTTTTTTTAACATGTCACACGTGTTTGATTGCAACTTGGTGTGTGTACATTCATTTGATAAATATTTGGCGGGTTAGTGTATATTTAAAAGAATTATGTCTACAAACAGAGGTTCAGGTCCTCCAAAGTATACGCGTGCTGTCTCTGCTTGGGAAGCGGGACCTGAAAAGTTTGGATTTCATCTTTGGCATTGAAATGCAGTTTGTATTCCAGTGGGGAATACAACATTGTGGTATGATGCTTACATTATTGGTACCTCAGAACTGACCTCTAACTATATGCAGCACAAATCTTTTCGATGTATACAGGACAAAAATGATCCACTCTGTTTTCAAGTCATGTCAAACATTCTTCTCGAAGTTGAGAAGTGGGAAAATTATTCCATACTGTTAGCTATAATGATGATGACTTGCGAGGAGTTTCTCAATCACGACAGTTGTGTGATTAACAGCTTATTAACGGAGCCCATGGTGAGATTGCTTGCTGTTGAAGCATTCTGGCGCCACTAAGATCTTTGCACACGATTCCGAGCGGTGTGAGGTCACATTCAATATGCTCAGAAGTGTGAGCTAGTTCTGGACCTTGAACAGATAATGAAAATAACACAACAAAAAACAATAATTAGGAAGCAATTTAGAAGAATATTGAGTTTATGAAGCCTGTCGCTTGTTCTGCAGAATCTGTAGCCGTTATGTGTTCCCTAATAATCCGGATAGGAGTGGATCTCCCAAACGTACACAAGCATAAGGTCTTTTTACAAAAGGGTTTATATGCAAAAACAACGCAGCACCAGTAAAGTACAACTCAGGATGCCAGTAATAAAGAACCAGGAAAATGTGGAACAAACCAAAAGTGCTTGTGTGAGGCAAGGAACGGGGACATGTAAATTGCTTGTCAACTAAAAGGACAAGAGAATCCAAAACACGAGAATAAAAAACAGAGATGAGACTGTTATCAAAAAAGACAAGAGAAACACAATAGAACTATGTGGCAAAACCATGGGGCAAAAATCAAGAATGTCTAGAAGATTGAAGCATTTGGAAACAGAGTCATGATCAAGCCTTAATAATCCGACTCGAGAAGGAAACACCCACACTCTTGCCTGAGACTGAAAAACAACACAAGACACGACAGGATCACGAGAGTAACATTGACTGCTTACTGCTTAGTCACCGTGTCTGGACAAAATACTTTGACTTTGTCAATACCAAATGTGTCTCTTTTATTTAAATATATATGATTTATTTACAGAGTGGTGGGGCATGATGGTCAAAGCTATGCGATGTCATCCTTTGCAACAAGATGCTCTGTATACGACATCATCTGCGAGTTCTGTTAGGGGAGGCAATACATCGGATTAGTAGTTGTCATTCAGTGACCATATGTAACCAAGTTGAAATAGCTGTTAGCACATAATGGAGTGATTGTGTCTTGCATGGACAGTGTTGTGCAGTAGTGGTGTTACAAATAGTGCCAGTACTCGTACATTTCTTCCTACATTTCTTGGTAGCATGGGTTGTAATGTTGCTGTTTTGAACATGAAGTACCTTTTCACTTGTGAACCTACTTTCGTAATCAATAATGCAGTCGCATCCACAGAAGCTACATTTTTCCAGGCAGTTCTAAAACTGAAATGCTTATAGGGTCTGTGAATTATCTGGTAATGCAGTGGAGTGGGATCTGGAGACATTGGCCATAGTATTCACCATAAAAATCGGTAAATTATCCATCGATCCATCCATTTTTGGATCCGCTTTATCCTTATAAGGCTCACGGGGCATGCTGGAGCCTATCCCAGCTGTCTTCTGACAGTAGACGGGGGACACCCTGAACCGGTTGCCAGCCAATCGCAGGGCACACACAGACAAACAAAAATTTGTGCTCACAATTACACTAAGGGACAATGTAGAATGTTCCATTAACCTGCCATGCATGTTTTTGGAATGTGGGAGGAAACCCGAGAACCCAGAGAAAAACCACGCAGGCACGGGGAGAACATGAAAACTCCACATAGGAAGGCCGGAGCCAGGATCAAACTCACGACCTCTGCAGTGTGATGTTGACGCGCTAACCACTCACTCACCGGGCCGCCTCGGTTGGTTCTGTAATGTTCCGGAATTATCCAGATAAGGGTGGATCCCACAAATGTAGACAAGGATAAGATTATGGTACAAAAAAGGCTAAACAAACCCAAGACCGACAAAGTACAAATAAGGTTGCTGCTCAACACACCAGAATAAAAGGTGAATAACAAAAAGCACTTGCAAAAGGACAAGAGAATCAAATCACGACAACAAACGACAATACCAACGGAGAATAATTTACCAAACTAAATGACGACTGACAAGAAAGCGGAGAGCAATAAACAAGGAATGAGGAAAAATGGAGCAAGATCTGGAACATCTAGAAAACTGCAACTTGAACAAGGGCTTGAGCAAGGCAAATCATCCGACGGTCAGTTGTCGGCAGGGAAGTCCTGAAATACAGTCGTCCTTTAATCCTAATGGAGAACAGTTGCACAGCTGGGAAGACCGGAACACGTCTGACACCTTCTGGAGAACAGAAAAGGAATCATAGCAGGTCCAGACTTAATCCCATGAGTTCTGACACATCTCCAAGGAGCAAATGAGCGAGGCATCTTATCAGATCGCTTCACTTTGCAGCATCCGATATCGCCGCAACGTCGACGTTTGATTCAGCACTCAAGGCGGGGTCTGTGTAAATGTACCATAAATGATGACCTTGGTGCGGGTCTCGCAAAGGATACAATTTTATTCGATTGACTGCATGTTGCAATGCTGCTTGAATAGAGTACAGTATGGAATCATTTAAAAAATATGGAGCAAAGTAAGTACTATCTGATGGGTAATAATAATTGGGCCCCTCATGTACTGTATTTCATGTCTCTCCCAAATGCCAACCCCGTCAAACCTGAGGTCTGGCAAGGGGTCGTTATGACATAATGCAAGACACAACACATTACTGAATTCATTGAAAAAGATTGACAAAGATTCACCCTCTTAAGTCACAACATTTTGCTATGTATTTGAAATCAGAAAGGATAACACATGATTTGATGGGTGAAAGCAAATTTACATTTTTAAAAGATTTGGTCTAAAATGGTAAAAATTGCTTTGGCTATTCTATTTTCAAGATACTCATAGCGCTTTTGGCCCCTTTGGCATTGAAAGCTTGGTCACAGAATGTCTGCAGGCTGGTGTTAGGGAGGGAGAGCAGGCCAGTGTCAGATGGCCGCAGCTTCTGTGATGGGGTGTAGGAACCGAGGACAATTGTGTGTTGTGGGGCTTCGGCGTGGAGAGATTGGAGCAGTACAACCATTGTAAACAATATAATCGCTTGCGCACATCAAAGTACAGACATACTGACGTTCTCCATGAATTTTGTCGGACCGATGTCCCATTTTACATGTGCTTGTTGTAATTATTTTATCTTCTGGTCATACTATGTTTACCTCCGCAAAACTTCTTGTGGGTCTTTTCTTAATGTGGTACATTTTGTATTTACATTCCCTTTACATTTTTAGTTCAAATGAGATCTGCCTTTGCTGGGTTAGTCCTCATGACACATAAAGGCATAACAAAATTGTTGAATGTGTTTAAGCTTCTCTTGGATTTGTTGGGATTTCTAATTTATTGCTCATGGACCATTCTTCCCTAAATAAAGTTTGATGTAAGAGTTAAAGTACTGCACTTATTATGGTTACTTTATTTGTATTTTTTATTTGTTTTTTTACATCTATTTATTTGTCATTGTCATAGAGACAGAGAAGAATGAAATGAACGAAAAGAAACATGCAGTTTTGGTGTTTCATTCTTTTCCATTCATTTCCTCCGTGTCTGTTAATAACTGATAATTTCTCAATGTTCCACCCCTCTTTGAATGTTTCTTTTCCTTCCAGATCACTGATAGTGTAGTGATACAAAGATCTGATTTTGGTACAGCCAGTGTGGGATTGATTTCCACTCTGTGACTGTATAATTTAATGTCCCACCACAGAAACTGGAACATTTGAAAGACTAATCCGATTTCCAATTGATCGAAGCGTACACTCGCAAGAGTAATTTGATTTCCGATCGAATAGTCTCGTTGCGTTAATCTACGTTAAAAGTGTTGATCAAGGTCAGAATCAAGTGTTTGCGTGTGCTGTATTTTGAAATCTGTTTTTAATCAGTGTAATGCAATCATTTGGTGCGCTCAACTGCATATAAATACCGTGTTGATGGTGTTGATGTCTGGGTTTTTGATTACACCTGGTGGTCACCAAGACCCATCACATATTGAAACACACACTTCTATTTGTCGTTATGTTAATGTATAGCAATAACAGTTAACTGAGTGTGCAGCTTAATTTCATTTGTCAGAAAAAAACAGAGCGTGTGAATGTCTGTTAACTCTTCCACGGTGTACCGGTACTCAAAGTCAATTTAGAAAGGCTCCACCTGCGACACTAATAAGAGGCCAAGCCCTTCAGAAAATAAATGGATGAATTAAAAGGCAGTGACAATCCCCACCAACATTATTATTATTATTATTTTAACATTTTGCTGTTCATTTTGAGTCACTCAGAATTCCTGACCCAGGGGATACCGACAAAGTCATTGGCCCCAAATACTTCACTGAGGTCTTGACCCTTTTATTTTAATAATGTCTGGCTGAAACCATCTCTGAACACTTCTAAGCATCAAAATATTTTGAATGCAGTCACACAAATCTTATGACCAGTGATCCATGCATGACTGCTTAATCTAGCATGCATCTGAAGTATCTATGAACAAACGCTCTGACTTTGGCTCTGTTTATCCTATTAGAAGAGGATTTAGATATGGCAGTCCAGACCAGAGAGACGAGAGCCACCCGTGGTGTATATGGCAACCTCTATCTCACATAAGATCTTTTTTTTTTTTTTTTGGGTCATTCATGTCTGTGATTTGGCTGTTCGGGTCTTGAGCACAGGCTGTTGAATCTAGGTCATAGTATTTTCATGCATTTGAAACAAGCAAGAGAGCTGTTTTCTGCATCACACAAGCCTACAAGAGGAAAAAAAAAACCCAATCTACCCCTTCAAATTTACTTTCACTTTCTGAAAACCTGTTTTGAATTCAGCTATATTCTGCAGCAAGCCAATTTCTTACTGGACATTAGGCATATTTTAATGGAAAGCACATGGCCCAATTTTTCATAGGGCCAAAGCTCCATTTTCTACAAGCAGCACAATTCTCTTGAATTTGATAGGTCACGCATATTCTGCATTTCCATAACAAAGGGTAGATGCAGTGTTGTAATACAGTCGTATTTATTGAGATATTTTCATGAAATCATGTCAGACAGTTAAAGTATTTCAATGGATAATGGAATCATTTTTTTACTGCCAACGAGTCCAGTTTCATGACATCGTTTTCAACCTTGCCAATATTTACTTTCAATGACAAAAGCTAATGGCAGTGTTCTGGCTCCATACCTCCACCATGCAAACATCAATCAAATCAGGGTTTAAGTATTCCAAATAAGGGGTGAGCGGGTCAGCCGATTTGAAGGAGAAGATTGCTTTTGTTTTTAAAGATGGGATTTTATTATCGAACCGAATTGAATCGAATCATTCCACCTGAAAATATATTGAGATTCATAAAATTCGCCCTTCATTAGTAGATATGTTATGGATTCTATGTTCGTACTGAGTCTTGCGCAAAGCACAGTCTAACTGTTCGCATTGGTGGACTTTGCTTTGTTTTGGTATTTTGCTAGACTTTGCACTGGTAGAATTGGACATAAAGGGCATTGTAGAATGGAAATAGACTTTTCCCGGGCAATCTTAGTGCCATCCCTCATTTTCATCAAAACGAGGGCATTGCAAGTGCAGTACACCCGATTATGCCATGCTTAACATTGCGGAAAGAGAAATAGACCCAATGGGGTGGGTGCATGACATTAGCAGGTAATCAGCAAAATCTACCCTTGCAGATGATGTCGTCGGCCGTACATGTAACACTGGCAATTGGAGACCACCTTGTACCCCCGATCATGCGTCTGTGTGTTAACCCCAACCAACCAAATATTTTAAAGATGATAATGATGATAATGGGTGGCACGGTGGGCAACTGGTCAGCACCCCGCCTCACCTTGCAGAAGTGCAGTGTTCGATTCCAGCTCGGCCTTCCTGTGTGGAGTTTGCATGTTCTCCCTGTGCCTGCGTGTATTTTCCCCGGGTACTCTGCTGTCCTCCCACATTCCAAAAACATGCATGGCAGGTTAATGGAACACTCTAAATTCCACCTAGGTGTGATTGTGAGTGCGAATGGTTTTGCCAAACTAAGACTAAACACAGCATCAAAAACCAGTGGAATATACTAAACCTATCTATGACCCCGAGTTTGTGTTGTCCCTGCGGATCCGGCGATTTCGGGTCACTTAGCACCAAAGCGCTGGTCATTCAAGCACTAACTGCTGTGACAGATCCAGCGGCCTCTGAAGCACTGTAGGTTCCTATCAGCAGAGGCAGCATTGATGTAACACCAGCACTTTGCAGTGCGGTTACATTTTTATTGTTTTACACCGCCACAGTAATTCTTCATCTTCTATATAAGAATTGTTGATACAGGTGCTGTGCTAGTTTCTTTGCTCTATTTTTAGGGATACATCAATGTTTGAGAGATGCTTGGAAGTGTTCGAAATACAATTAGAGTGTTTTGGG
>CAAKHF010008057.1:4227-25814 GCA_901007745.1 Hippocampus kuda
GGGTGTCTCCTTACCCAGCCTGCTCTGCTCTCAGCATCTCTCATCTCCTCTCTTTATTGTTTACCTTCCTAATGAGGGGGGCGGGACCGAGAGATCTTTGATTGACAGCACCATGCCCCCAACCCTGATCTCTCCCTCCCCAACACACACACACACACACACACACTAAGCTGCACGCACCAGCTCTGAGGCTCAGTGGAGCTCTGAAGATGATTTTTTTTTTTCCAGCATTCCGCTCTGTTCTTGTGGGAAGGTTTTTGGGTTTTTTTGTGTGTGTGATTGTTTTCAACTTTCTGTACCACCGTGTTGTGAGGCAACTTTGTTGCTGAGGATTTGGGTGTACAGTATTGGACACATCTAGCTGAGAGCGGCCACCGAACACCTGTAAACTATTCCTCTTTCAACACGACTTTGTCTTTTTAAATATAGAGGGGAAAACGGCCCAAAATTTGAGAAAACGTGCCGTGCGACGGACCTTTTTCATCATGTTGTGGGATGGCCTCACTGCTTTGGGATTGCTGGGTCGAAGATGCATTGACCCGATGAGAACCGAGTATCTCAGAACTTTTTTTTGACACAACGCACTCTTGATCTGTTCCTATTCTTTCTTTAAACATAAATTGTGCAGTGTAGGGGGTTCATTTGTCACCGTTTGGCATACTGGCTGTGGATTGTGGAGGAGAGCGGACACATTTGCACAAAATGGCTGTGGGGTTTACATTTCTCCCTTCAGAGTAAAGTTGTGTGGTTTTTTGTTTTTTGGTGGGGGGGTGGCAAGCAAGAGGACAAATATTGGAACTGTGTTCATTTCGCTTCGTGCTCTACTTGAAAGTGATGACAAGGACCAATCAGGAGTCTGCTCAGACCTTTTTGGACACCCACACACACACACACAGGCAATAATCAACACAAGCCGTTTATTTTTAATCATGTATTGCTCAATCAATATGTCTTGAACTATAAATGGGAGGCGAGGTGCTGACGTTCAAGTTGTCTGCCAATGGGAATTTTTTTGTGAGCCAATCAAATGTTTTAATTAGCGCCTCGAGTGATTAGAATGGCGAGGCGGGGCACGTGGTCTTTTCTGTGTGGCACCTGGGGCGGATGTGAGCCCCTGTGGACGCCCCACCCCCGTCCTCCTCCTCCTCCTGGGGCAAGCGGATGGGGATTTGGTTGGGGGTCCTACCTGAACCCCTGTGAGAGCCCGTGGGGGCCCCTTCCTGTTCAGACTCTGGAGACCGGAGTCAGGAGGGATGGGGGAGGGGGGGGGCAACTTGTTGTTTGGTTGCTTGTTTACAAAAAGTGGCACATGATCAGCGTGTCGTTGGTGATGACTCAGTCATGTACATCAATTCGAGAAACTTCTTCCTTGCACTCCCAAACACTTTTTGGCACTTGAAAAAGCCAAACCTTTTGAAAAATAATTCTGTGCTCTGATGTTTTGAAGTAACCTAAAGACCATCCTTGAAATTATTGGCAATTAAATACAATTTGTGCCAAAAAATAATTTGACAAAGATAAATGCATTTTCCCATGAGGGAAAAAAAAAATTAATGCAAAGAAAATACAAAGGTAATACGAAGAAAATTTCCCAAATATGAGAAAAAAAAACTATTGTGTTTCAGATTTTTTTTTTTAAATATTACTTTAAAATATACCTAAATATATAAAACATATATTTTGAAAATACTACCAAAAAAACACAAATATTACACACAAAAATTTGAACTCAAAACTATCAGATGAAAAATGACAGTCCCTCAAAGTAGCAGCAACTCATTTCAATTTATCCTAAAATAAATTGACATCAATAAAAATGCCTCAATTTTCCACATCATGACGAAAACATAACGAAGAATGCGTAAAGACAAGATGGAAAAGTTCACTAGTAGAACATTGGACTGAAAGGAGAGTGCCACATTAGAATCCATCCTTCCACAAAATACTGAAGCACTCAATGGAAAAAAAAAATACAAAAATGATGGGGTTTTTTTTTCATTCACAACTAAAGACAATTTGTGCTCAAATAAATTGAAAAATAAACACCTCTCTTAAATAAATGCCTTCCTATGCTACGTTGGGGTGGGCGGGACTACTGAAAAAAATGTGCAAATATTAAACCACATTTAAACTGTAGCCTTGCAAATGAGTAGTTGTCATTCCCTTTGACGTTTCAACATTCCACCCTCCTAGTTTCCCGTTGGTCAAACGTCCTCATGCAGTTCAACCCCAACTAATCCACTTTTCTTGATATCCGAGCTTTTCGAGCCACCCCTCCCCCCAAATGTGACGTTTGAGGGAGAGGAAAAAAAAAAAAAACGCTGCCTCTTGTTGACAGTTTGTCATTATGGTTCTTGTTGCTTTTTGTGCCCTCAGACTGGCAGAAGACGGAAGCCCAGAAGCGTCGTGAACAGCTACTGCTGGACGAGCTGGTCCTTCTGGTCAACAAACGGGATGCCCTGGTCCGGGACCTGGACGCCCAAGAGAAAGAGTAAGTCGCAGGCGCACGCTAGCCCTGCTCCGATACCAAATGCTAACATCATCATCAACAACCAGCAGCAGCATCTCGTAAGCGATGAAAAAAAAAGTCATTCCCAGGGGAGGCCATTGGAAGTACCTTGACGACATGGCCCCTCTTTCCTGTCAAGACTCGAGAGATCAGTGTCGAGGGTACTGGGGTGCTCTCACCTCTTTGTTTACAAAAGTGACGATTGATCAATAAACAAGTCCTTGAAATGATTTCTTGCTACTATAGGGAGCGCGGTGCACATTATTTCCTCAACTAGTCTGTCCCTAACATCTTCAGGAAATTAGACCAAGGATAAATGCCCGCCTCAAATAAATGGGTCTCTTTTTCATGCCAGAAAAAGAAATCGCATTTCGGAAAAACAAAACGAAGCGTAATCTGTCGTCGATGAACGAATAAACCTTTCTTCTGAGGGTGCAAAAGAGAGTCATTTATTTACAAGAGCCATTGCGTTGATTGAAGGGAGGCATTTATTTTTGTCTTCTACCGCTCATCTTAGGGACAGTCGCCATTTGAGGAATGTGGTTGTTGATGAGTCTTATCGTTGCCGCACAGATTTGGAAGAGGTCGCCGCTGCGCTAAATTTGCAGTTTGTTGTAAGCCAAACAGCAAAAATCGCGTTTATGATTCAAGGAAGCTTTATTGTGAGATGAGTCGATTCGGGTTGATTCAGTGGCATTACGATTCGATTCGAGACGGCTGAGTTCGAGAAGGTATGATGCAATCAGTGTCTTGTTGTCCTTCCTATAGCAGGTTTCGCCAACGAAAGACGATTCGATAAGTTTCTTGATGTATTTTAAAGTGGAACGATTGGATTTGGTTCAATTTGATGCACTCACATCTTTGAAATCCAAATCAAAAGTTGATTTTCCAATTCAAATCATTCTTTTGTTTACCTGTTTTGTTTTTTTTAATCCTTATGTTCTTTTGATTTTCCGTTTTTGACATTATTTTGATGCTTTTTATGTCATTTTGATCCTGTTTTTTGGGGGGGAGGGGTTGTTTTGGCATCAACCTTAATTTTTGCTGGGGGTTTTTTTGCCATTTTTTGACGTTGCTCTTTGCGTCCATCACAGGGCCGAGGAGGAGGATGAGCACCTGGAGAGGACGCTGGAGCAAAACAAAGGCAAGATGGCCAAGAAAGAGGAGAAGTGTATCCTTCAGTGACAACACAACAACGTCAAGAGCAACACGAACAAAAGGATTGTACGCGTGGCGTCATGTCACCTTGTTTGGTGGTTTTACCATTTTCATGCTTTAAAAGCGGTACTTTTACGGGGATTTATATGGTTATTGTGATGTAAACGGGAACGGTCCAGGTACAAAAATGTCTGATGTTTTGGTTTGATTTCTGATTTTGGATAGAGAGCAGGTGGAATTTTTCAAAATCAAAAAAAAAAAGAGGTCAAAATGTTGTTTGTATCTTTTATTTCATTCACTTTGCATCTTTTTACTGTAAAAAAAAATCTTAAATTGTCCATAATTACTTGTTCTTATTTTTTTTTTCTTTTGCTTGAATGCAGTTTACCAAAAAAGAAAACATTTTTTTCTCACGAAACTTTTCTGTATATTTTCCTCATAAAAGCTTGCAAGAATATGCTTTTTTCTCTCAAAGAGTCATGCAGTCGAAGTAAAAAAAAAAAAAGTCTTATTTATTGTCCTATAAGCTGCTTGTATGTAAAACTACTATCACTTTGTTTTCCTGTTTGAATTCCTATTTATTGAGGTTTGCTTCCACGTGCATCTTCTATGAGCTCTCGCATTTTCACTTCACTTTTATTTATTCCACTGGCTTCAAGACCAACCTTCAATAAAGTCCTTGTACATTTCATACTCCACTTAGAGTTGCTTCCAGCCGTTTTTTGTTTTTGTTTTTTTTTTTGCGATTAAAATTGTTTTACTCAAGGTTTTTACGTTCTGTAAGAAAAAGGTGGGTTTCTTGAAAACTTTTTTTTTGTAACATGGTGCTTCAAACATTTTTATTAGTTGAATAATGACTAAAACTGAAATAATCGAACATAGCTTTATTCTTTTTAAGATTTATTGTGTGTAATTGTTCAAAGTGGTCCACTGAGCACAAGGATCAACTCAGTTTTTGCCCATGCTGTTTAATTCCCCAGCGAGTTAACTCGTGGAATTAATTCACTTTGATTGAGCATGCGGGTCATCGTCAATTGCACCATTCCAAATTTTACATGAAAAAAATAAAAAATCTAAAATCTTCGCGACTTCCACAGCTCCGGTGCTCCACAGCGGCACGCTGGCGGAAGCGTAGCTGGCGAGGAGGCGCTGCGTGGCGGCCTCGTCCCACTCTGATTCACCCCCTCCCTCCGTGTCTCGAGTAAGGAAGGCGAACAAATGAAGAGTGACAGCACACCTCTTCTTCCTCCTACTCCTCCTCTTCCTCTAACTTTCACATTATTAATCAGCCCCACTTGACTTTGTTTTATTACACTTGTCACATCAGGGATTAAAATTAATAGAATAGATGAATTAAAATCGGACAGTTGAGGGAGGGAGGGCCCTTTTTGATTGTCGACTCGGATGACGCTGTCAAAATATTTTTGTTCCGTCTCCTAATTTATTGCACAATGGCACGATTGTATAATTTAAATTATATTTTTAATATTTTGTAAAGTTTTGTATGAATTAATTAATTTCCACGCACATGTATCATAGAATAAAGAATCCTTACCAGCCATTATTGAAATCTCCAAAAAAAAAAAAAAAATCCTCTCGTACGAGTAAAAGGAATCCATATCAACACATCCATAGGCCCCACGTCCACGACCGCAACCACTGCACTGGTGCTGCTCCATCCTGCGGATGGATTTATGGAAGTATAGATGGATGAAGGAGGGATGGAGGGAGCAACTTTTCCCTCCTCCTTCTACTGGCCGCCTTAATCCTGAGTTTTAGCGGCTCAGAAAGGAATTCAAGCACAATTTGGGATTAGACAAATAATCTTCGGGACCAAAAAAAAGAGAGATGCCTGATTGCTTGATACTTGTAGTAGATGACTAGAAAAAAAGGAGCAACTTTAATTCCTTCTGCTTTCTTTTTGCATCATTTCCACAAATAAAGGAGGCGTTCTCACGCTGCCTGTTTTTTTTAAATCAGGCAATTTAGGGGGGGGGGTATTCTACAGAATTCCAAACTAATTTCAAAAACAACCTCTCTCCTGCTTCGACTATAAAATATTTCTATTTATTATAAAGTGTGTGTGTGTGCGTTTGATTTGCGGTGAAGGTGCTCCCTTATTCAACTTTACGTCGTCAAATGTAATTCTAAATGGGGATTAGAACTCATTAATATTCATGAGGCTGGCCGGAGTGTATTTACGTGCACGTGAGTGTGTTAGTGTGTGCTCGTCGTTGTGTGTGTTGCGGATGTAAAAAAAATTAACTCCAAAACATTCATTTAATGTTTATTTCATTTTTAGACGGGAAAGACTCACTTCCAAAAACCAGGCGTATGTTACAGTTTAATGAAAATGAAAGAAAAAAATCGTTTGACACCACATTGCACCTGCTTAATTATTTTATCGTTAAATTATTCCGTATTAACCAAAAAAAAAATCAATGCTTTCAATAAAACCGAGCATTTTTACTGTTTTTAAATTACGGGTTTTTTTTAAATCAATAATATGTGCGGGAACTTTCGTAAAATAAAATAAAACTCTTAAACACTGAACAAGCATTTGGAAGTCAAAACCCAAAAATTTAAAAACAACAAAAAATGACTTAATCCTGGAGAAAAACAGAAGACCTCCAAATGAAGAGAAACTGTCCGATTTTACCTCGTCTAAAGTGAAATAAAACTAAAGAATAACATTTTAAAACTCTTTCTTGAACAAGAAAGAACTGAAATCTTTTCATGTTTTTACATTTTTGGCAATCCTACAGTTTTATGTTTTTAACCGAAAACAAGCAGAGGAGGCCCTCAGAGGAAAGAAGGGAGAAAAAACGAGAGCGAAAAAAAGAGAGAGAGGGTGAAATGGGCGTGTGTCCCTGCGTTTCTCTGCTCTCTCATTGGTCGCTACGCCCATCTCTCATGCAAAAGCGATGCTCCCATTGGCTGTCGGAGGCGGGCCGGCAGGTGTCAGCGTTCTCTTAGAGGCACTGGGCTGTTGGAGGGCCTCCATTAGCTTCACCAAAGCTCCGCACACACACCACAACCGCAACCCACACACGCGACACTCCTCTGCCCCGGGACGAAGAAGGACCCGCCAACGCCGGAGCCCCACCGGAGCCTCTTCCACAGCTTTTGTCAGCAGACATGTCGAGTGCTTTTCAAGCCGAAGGAGAGCGACTGTAGGCGGCTTGCGTCCGTTCCTGCTCCCGTTGCTGCTTTTGGATACTTTGAATTCATTTCATTTGTTGGGAAGGAGAAAGAAAGACAGCAGATACACAAGGTGACTGCGAGTTTGATGACTTTTTACGAACCTTTGGACAAAAATACGTTTTAAAAAAATCTCTTGTAAATGTAAATGTAAAATATTTTCGAATAACATTATTAAAGTTCGGTTACGAGCTTTAAGTTCATGGAAAAAAGGACAGCAAAAAAAATGTCATTTACACAACAAAAGTAGCACAGTACATTACAAAATGGCTTTGAACTCATCTTAAAAAAAAGAAAACATGTTTATTGTTGGGTCTCAGTTGATCAGAATTGAAACGATTATCTAGCAAAAACACACACAATTGGCTTTTTTTGTCTCTATATTTTCATTGTACAACGTCATGTTCATAAATTCCTTTTCTGCACATTTTTTTTTCTCCGAGTGAGGTTTAGTTAATTGTTTATCTCACGTTTTTCTTATTTCTTTATTGTTGGTTCTCCGCTCATCTTAATTTTATTGATAAGCTTGTGTCAGGAAAAAAGAAAGGTACCCAAGTTCATTTTCTGGTCATGTCATCCAAATGTGTCCTTGGTTCTGCATTTTGTTATTGCCCTAACCGATTGTTTAAAAATACGTGTATTATTTAGTCGCCGTTTAGCATAAAAAGCAAAAATGCCAAATACAGACCGTTTTATGGCTTTTCGTTAAATTTCTTTTAAATCATAAATTAACATTTCCCCAACATTATTGTCAATGTAGTCATTGACGTGTCCCGGGCCTCCAGTTAAAAAACAAAACAACTGTAAAAGCCATTACAAAAACAGTCTAAAAAAACTGTGCATACATTATTTGAAAAAAAAACCCCTGACATTTATGTATGGGTGCACGTATAGGATCATTTTGGAACGATGAAAGTTTTTGGGTCACAACTTTTTTTTTTTTTGTGGTCAATTAAAGTGTGGAAGCTGAGTTGCTGCAAACGATAATGAGCGGTGGTTAATTGTTTTTGGAATTGCTTTCAATTGTTTGCTGGCTGATAAGAATGCTAATTTGGAATGGGGGTCCGGCGGGGGGTGCCGTGGGGCGGGGGAGCCTCATTTGCACGCAGATGTTTTCTTGTCTGCTTTTGAGCGCAATACACGTTCGCCCTCGTCGAGAGAATTCAACGCAATTTTGATGGCAAACGATCCCAAGCAAGCAAAGTGACAATTTCTCATTGGCTGCCCCACACCCAAAAAAATAAGAAGTTGGACTCTTTTTCTCCCCGAATCTCCTGAATTTTTTCCTCAAGCATTGAGCAAATAATGGATCACTATTTAACGATTTTTAAAATGATCTCAAATATCATTCACTGATTTGATCAAATATTTATTTAGCGTCCTCCCCCCGCCCCCGCAGGACTTGATCATTTTTTTAAGTAAACACGCGTGAGCTAGCACTGAATAGGTTCCCGTGACTGCCTTGATCGAATTAGAATCGATATAATTTCAAACACTGCTAAGAAAATAATGAGCTGTGATTTCTCCTCACAACGTATGCAATGTTTTGCTCATGCAAACTTAAAAAAAAAAACGTGAACTTTTTATTCATGTGCATTTATTCCATTAAAGTTAACCCCCTAATTTTCAACTAAATATTAACCTCCATTTAAAAAGAATGTATGAATGTTTTTGCCCTTACTTTTGGATATAAAAAAATATTTAAAACTTGTGAAATGCAGTTAAACACTTTATAATAGCGATTATTGACAGGAACTTTTTCCCCCCGAGTTTTAAGAGTAGCACTTGCACTTTTTGTTTTGCGAGTTTTGCCAGACAGACAAAAAAAAGTATCACTTTTATTTGTTTGTTTTTTACTGATTAATATTCAACCAGTTAAAAGTGTAGGCACTTAATTATACATTTTACACACTTAATTATACATTTACATTCTCACCAATAAAAGAGCTCCATGATACATTTAAATGTGATGAGCAAGATTGTTGTCAAACTCATGGCTCGGGGGCTGGAACCAGCCCACCACCATATTTTATGCTGCCCACAAAAGCAAATTAAATGGCTCCTTCAGGTTTCTTGCTAAATGGATTTGTTCTTTTTTGGGGATCTTCCCAAATTTCAAAATAAAAGAGCCCAAAAAAAGAGATTGTAACCTCCTGTGTCTTTCCACGTTTGTCAAACGATTCAAGGCACTATTCAGATCATTTGGGACATCGTGGTCACGATCCCCATTCCCCAAATAAGTGGTTTTCAAACCCAAATCCCCAAATCAACACACACACACATATATATTTTCCGTCCTTCCACATTTCTCATCAGATTCAAACCACCCAAGCTCGAACTATTTGTATAATAATAATACGTTAACATAAACGTCAACAGAGTTTAGGGGGCATTTTTGGAACAATCCTATACTACCATAATCACATTTTCAAAATAAAATTCCCAAAGAAGAGCTTATTTTTCACATTCAACTCCTACTTATTTTTTATTTTGATTAGAGGTTTGGGAGGTTTGAACCAAAGATTAAACTCCTTTTAAGGGATCTCTTGTGAATTCTTACAAATCCGTTATAAAATTTCCGAAGGAAAAATCATTTACCTCCTACTTGCAGGTTGATTGACTGATTCAAACCATTCCTACTTTTAAATATTGAACTCATTCTGGACATTTTGGGAACTATTCCCACTCTGATGTTCCAGAATCAGGTTGCCAGGTGAAAACAGTTTTGACTTTATCTCCGTCATTTTTCTACATGCTTTGAGATTCCAACTTTATAAGCGTTAACTCCCGTCAGGACAACTTCCGACCCCAAAATGTGCCAATAGTCCGCCTGAAAAAATGTGACGACGCAGCCCGAATGACCCTCTGGAGGAAAGTTTGTGACCGTTTATTTTTTTCTTTCTTTTCCGTGGCGGCGCCGGTAGCGAGTCGCCTCGGGCCCTCGCGTCCCGCCAAGCTGCAGCATCCCCGGGGCCGAGCGGCGAGCCAGTGGGCCGAGCTGGGCGGCGCCACAGTGAGCGCCTGTAGCATGATGTCCTACCTCAAGCAGCCTCCCTACGCCGTCAACGGCCTGGGGCTGAGCGGAGCCGCCATGGACCTGCTGCACCCCTCCGTGGGCTACCCGGGTACGCACGCACACACGCACGCTCCTCGGTTTCCAGTTCCCCCGTGACGTCACGCGCCGACTATTAAATATGAATTGCCTTTGGACTCGTGCGCGAACATGTACAGTTCTCTGCTTATGGACTAACGTGTCTTTGTTTCATACTCTCACGTAACTCGGGAGTTAAAGTGAAGCCTTGATCGCTTTTTTTAAAAAATTGATTCCTCAATTGGAAGTGCTAATTTGTTGACACTAAAACTATTTCGAGGCTTTTCCGTTCATTTTGATTTGTAATAAATTCGACGTAGTGTCAATCAAATGAAAACACTTTTATAATGCAGAAACGAAATTGGTTTACTGAAGGCCCGGCACCAGGGAGCAATAAATTGTGAAATGGCGCAGGTGGCACAAGAATAGTGAATAGGTTGGAAAAAAAGCTTCAAGATATCGTGATTAAGGTAGTGTGCGAGAGTTAAACTTTTCCTTAAAATACTCCTGAACGAAAAACAGTACAAAACTACATGCTCTCACCATTAGAGACACGACTTTACAACTTGACAAACAATTACGAGTCCTAACACATGTCATATCATCGGGTCTTTAATTGTCAGCGTCCTAGATTATTGATAATCAAGCCTAAAACACAATTTCTTGCCTTTTCTGTTTTCTTTAGCGTCATAAAATCGTAAACATTCGTTATTTGTACACACGATTAAGGTTATCCCGTGTTTTTGCCTTTCAAAAATATATATTTTTTCAAAGTACAAAAGTTGTACTAATTCGCTTTTGTTCTTTGTTTCTCAGTGTACTGTATTATAAAGCAAACACACACATTCGCTTGGCTTTTGCATTGATTTTTATTGTAACAATACATTGAATACTTTCAACGTTAGATAGATTATAAAGTTGTGTCCCTGAGTTTTATCTTAAAAAAATACATAAAAATTGTTGCTGTAAAAATCGATGCACTGTATATCCCCCACGTCAAAACAAAAAAAAATAAATCACACAATCGCATGAATAGTAAGAAGAAAACTGCCAACAGCTCTGGTTGATGTAAGTGCTTGATTAAAATATCAAAATAAAATTTTACGGTGTGTATTATTTGCAGTTTTAAAATTAAGTCCACTTGAAGAAAGTTCTTCTCCGCACACGTCTGTTAAAAAAGTCAGAATTTAAAAAAAGAACAAACATACAAAAACGTGAGTTTTAACACTTCGGCTTCGTGGGGATCTTTACCTGTGCTATGTTGTATTGTTAGCGACGCCCAGGAAGCAGCGTCGCGAACGGACAACGTTTACCCGATCTCAACTCGACGTCCTGGAGGCTCTGTTTGCCAAGACCCGCTACCCTGACATCTTCATGCGGGAGGAGGTGGCTCTCAAAATCAACCTGCCAGAGTCCCGCGTCCAGGTCGGCGCTTCCACCACACACGCACTCACTTTATTAAACACACGATGACACTTTTTTTTTTTTTTTGAAGCCGGATAAATAATGACCAGATGCTATCAAGATGCTCGGATGGGCTAATGGGCTAATTCATTAGCCCAACAGGCGGGCTCTCTAAGTTGATTTACGAGCTCATTAATAACATTCAGTTGTCACTTCAAATCACTTTGGAGCAAATCGCATGTGTCGTCAATGACTTTAGTTTAAGTGTTCACACTTAACTTTTATCGGCCCAATTAGCGACGTTTTGAACTCTTGAGAAGAACCTAACTTGTGCGTCGCCATTTTAAGTCTGGAAAAAGGTACCATTATTCTAATAGAAAATGGCGTCACGTTTTTTTTTCCATCTAATTATACTCAGTAAGCTAATATTAAGAATTAACAGTCATTTATGACTCACATAAATATAAACCATTAATGATTTTCCAGAGACAACCTGCAGTCAAGTGTAAGGATTTATTTTATACATTGAACATATCAGTACTGTACCAGCACCGATGTGGCTGTGTAACTTCATAAAATTCATATGAATTAAGTTGGCTTTAGTATTATTTGTTTAGGTTTATATGCATAAAATAGGAAGTAATGTGCTATAGAAGATTTTTGGTAATTTTGTTGTCAAGGCTGAATCAAAGAACATACTTAAGCTTGTGGTTCTCACAGGTGGTTTAACCTCCTATTTCCTGTTGGAGAAAAAAAAAACACAATTTGATTTTTAAAATGTACATTTGATTAAAAAAAGAATAGCCAATGAAAGTGTGCAAAATCAACAATAAGAAAAAGGTAATTTAATAAACGTTTTGTGATGTGGTTTAGGACAAAATGAAGCCTTGAGGTGCACGAAGAGCACCCAAATACAAGGAACCCCCTAAAAATATAAAATAAAAATGTATATTGTCCAACAATTTATTTATTTATTTATTATTATTATGAAAGCTCACTTGGTGAGTAAGATATGTTGCATAACAGTGCTGTTTTTTCTTTTTTTTCCCTGACTTCTCTCCAGAGAGTAGTCTCGTTGGTTGGCACGGTTTAACACACAAATTGAAGCCGAGGTGTTTCGTTGGCTGGAGGACCTGTAATACCTGTCGAAAAAACAAAACACATTTGATGGTGGGGAAAAAAAGTACATAGCTGACAAAACAAAAAAACAAAAAAAAAAAAAAACGGTGAAAAATTTGTGTTCAAGTAATGAATATTCCCTAAATTTTGTCCAGAAGAATAAGTGTTTAAACCATGTTGGCTGCAGGCTTCTCTCCACAATTTGATTGTTGAACTGTACATTGGATGAAAAAAGTAAATTGCCATTAAAAAAAAAATCATAAAACACAGCCAAATTGATAGAAGCAAAGTTCAATGTTGTTGAGGTTTCTGACTTAGTTCATGTAAGCCTCTAAATGCCAGAGGAATAAAGAAGTGCTTATTTTAGAGGCATCACTTCGACTCGAGGGAGAAAGACAATGTATTGCAAATAATTTTGTGGGGCTCTGGTTGTCCGAGGTTCTCAGTTGTGAACACTGCTCAACAATGTTTCTTTTCTATGAAATTAGATACAGAAGTAAACTTTCCTAGATAATTCTTTTGCACTCCAAATATTCCCTTATTTTTTTTTCTGTAACAAATCAGGTTTTTATTATGACATAATTTGCAACAGCGTACTATATTTTGTAATATTTATTAAGGGCAATTAGGGTGTTTAGCAATGTGGATATTTTTTTTGAAACATCACAGCTATAAATGACAACGCATGGCAAAATCTGTATTGCGGAAGCTTTTACACTGTAGGTCAACCTTAAAATAAAAAAAAAAAGGTAAATCTCTCAAAAACCTGATGTTCCAGAAAAAAAGTCGACATTTTTGAAATCTACACCCAAATTATATCTACGGAAATAGGAACGATTGAAATTTGCTGTTGACCAGTGTTATTTGTGGACCCCCGTTAGTTCGGGGACCCCAGGTTGAGAACCACTGGTTCCAGAATGTTTCTAGTGAAGGAATCGCTCCTCATTTTCCCCACGCAGGAAGTGCGTTAAGGTGTTGTGTGTGTGTTTCCAGGTGTGGTTCAAGAACCGTCGGGCCAAGTGTCGTCAGCAGCAGCAGAGCGGCGGGGGTGCCAAGGCGCGGCCCCCCAAGAAGAAATCGTCCCCGGCCCGAGAGAGCACGGGTTCGGAGAGCAGCGGTCAGTTCACGCCGCCCGCCGTCTCCAGCACGGGTTCGTCCTCGTCCTCGTCGGCGGCGTCCAATCACGCGGCGGCGGCGCTGAGCAGCAGTGCGGCTCCGTCCATCAGCACCGTGTCGTCCATCTGGAGCCCCGCCATCTCCCCGGGTAATGCCCCCGCTCCGGCCGCTGCCCCCTCGGCCGCCCCGCTCCCCGAACCCGGCCCGCCTTCCAACGCCTCCTGCATGCAGCGCTCCATGTCGGGATCGGCCACTACCGCCACCTCGTACCCGATCTCCTACAACCAGACGGCAGGCTACGGCCAGGGCTACCCGGCTCCTTCCGGCTCTTACTTTGGGGGCGTGGACTGCGGCTCCTACCTGGCACCCATGCACTCCCACCACCACCAGCTCAGCCCCATGGCCGCCTCATCCATGTCAGCCCACCCGCACCACCACATCGGCCAGTCCTCAGGACACCCCCACCACCACCACCCGCACCATCACCATCACCCGCATCAGGCCTACGGAGGCTCCGGACTGGCCTTCAACTCGTCCGACTGCCTGGATTACAAAGAGCAGACGGCTGCCTCATCCTGGAAACTCAACTTCAACGCTTCAGACTGCTTGGACTATAAAGACCAGACCTCCTGGAGGTTCCAAGTCTTGTGATAGCTGAGTTTTATTTTCCCCCCCAGAAAAAAAGCAGCCGGAGCGCTTGGAGCCTGAGCGTTTGGGAGATGGAGCATTCGGGAGCTGGACCACTCTTGACTCTGAAAATTCTTTGTCCGGAGCGTGTTTTGCAACATTTGTAAGAAGGTGCGTTCGGGAGCCGGAGTGCTGGGGAACCCAAATGCTCGGGAGCCAAAGCATCCAGAAGCCAGAGCGCGGAACTCGATGAGCCGGAATGCTTCTGCTTCACGGTGCTCTGAGCTCCTGAATGTTCTTGAGCTGGAGCGCTCAGGAGCTGTCATACTAACAGGTTCAAGAATTCTGCATATGGGGCATTTTCCCCTTCAGACGTGGAACTCTGAGAGCTGGACTTGCTCCTCCTCCCGAGCGCTCTGGCTACTGAATGTTCTTGAGCAGTAACGCTCTGGGTTCAAGAATTCCGAGTTTGGAGCATGTTCTACTCCAGACATGGAATTCTTAAAGCTGTAGCGTTTTGAGCTCGCGAATGCTCCGACTCCTGAACGTTTGTGAGCTGGAATTCAAAGAGCTGGAACGACTGGGAGTCGGAGCGAAGAATTCTTCCAGTAGGAATGCTCCTCCTCCAGCACACTCTGGCTCCTGAATGTTCATGAATCGGAGCATTTGGGAGTTGTTAAAGCTTGGAGCCACTCGAGAGTTGGGACGTGAAGAAGAAAAAAGATGAGAAGGCAGTTTTTTGTTTTTTTTGGTGGAGATGACCAGAGCAACTGTGTGGAATATCAATCAAAAAGCTCTGTTAGCCCCCCTTTTTTTGTTTTTATTTTTTAGAGATTTTTAGTCAGCGTCTGAGCTGAAAGCGTGTATATAAGTATTGGGTCAGTTCCAGTGACCGCCTTTAGATGGTGTTTTTTTTTTTTTTTTTTTTGCAACTCTTTACTACACACACGTCCAGATGGAAGAACACTACAGAGGGGGAAAAAAATGTAAATGTTTCCAAAGAGATCAAATTGGCCCTTGAAAAAGTTTGTTTTACATATGATGCCTTTTGTTTTACTCTGAACAAAAAAAAAAAGTTTTTGCAGGAATCTAAAGAAGCAGGAAGAATTTTAAAGAAGATCAAAGGATTCCCCTTCACTTTCTCCTCATCTTTCTTTGGCTTCGGTGATGTTTGAACAACAGCAACAGTTTTGCTTTGACTTCTTATCACTTTGGAAAGCAAACTGCAACCACTCTTCACTTGCTCAAAAATGACTTGAGATGATGTTGAATGTATTTCCACCCCCTCACCCCCCAAAAAAGGCGAGAGCACCCTCACTTCCTTGTTCATCCAATAAAGATCCCTTCAGTTGTGTTAATTTCTTCTCAACTTGAATCCATGAAAGAATACAGTCAAATTTTATTCCAATCAAAATCCTCTCCCTCCCTGCTTTTAGCGGGGGAAATGCATGTTGAAGTTTTCCTTGATCAGGTGGTGATTAAAATCCGCATTCGTCATCGTGCTTGGTAAGTGGGTTGCGCTCCTGCCAAAAATGTGTCGTGACTCAGCAATTTAGCGGCCTTAAAAAGAAGAGGGCGCGGGGACACACACATTCGGGTCGGAAATGTTGAAAGATGACAATGGTGCGTTCGGATTCAACTCATGAACCATATCCAGTCCAATATTACGGAGATGATTAGAACAAACTAACGTTATGGAAAAATTAGTGCTTGTTATGCAACACATTTTTTTCACTGCAAAATATATTTCCAATTACTCTAGATACAAATAGACTAATTAAAATTTTCAGGGAAAAAAAATTAGTTTTTTCTAATTTAATCCTAGTTGATGATTTTGTTTTTCAAAGTTATTGACTATATATTTGAATATTTCTAAAGAGTTCGGCAGTGTTCGAGTACGCTAAACCTATTCCAGATCTCTTCAGAATCGGGCGATGCTTACTTACATTTGCTCATTTCTCAATTTGTTGAATGCTACATACCACGAGCCTAATCGACACAGTTACTGTATATCGGTCACCTAAGTGAACGTACAGTTAATGATGCAACGTAGCCTTAAAAAAACCCCAAAAAACACACAAAGTAAAATTAAGCCCAAATGATCCGTAACAACCAACAACCAAACAAGAGGACTCATTTATGACAAGGCTATAAAAACCTCTATTTTCAAAGTTGAAAGAACATTTCATGCATGCCATTCTAGATTCAGACATCGAGTAGCCATGCTGAACTTTTGACACTGTTGACGTGTCCATGAAGTGAACTGGAACATGCGTGTGCATGAGTGTTTCTCATGTCAATCAGAGGATGATAAAGAAAAAGAAAATAGGTTTCTTTGGCACACAAGGTTCACGCTAGTCTCTGATTGGCCAAAGGGCGGCCCCTAACCCTAATCCCCCCCCCCCAAAAAAAAATTTTCTTCCTCGCATGCTCACCTGCTGATGTAAAAATGTGATGCAACATTATTCGGGATGGTAAATATGATTTTTTCCCCCAAACAATTTGTTTTTACAAGTAATTTTAATTGTACATGTAATTAAATGTTAAATTTCTTTTTTTTTAATAAACATATTTTTATTTATATGAATACAAATCTTTGCATTTCATTTAAAATACATTCATTCATTCATTCATCTTCCGAACCGCTTCATCCTCATTAGGGTCGCGGGGGGTGCTGGAGCCTATCCCAGCTGTCTTCGGGCAGTAGGCGGGGGACACCCTGAATTGGTTGCCAGCCAATCGCAGGGTACACAGAGACGAACAACCATGCACGCTCACACTCACACCTAGGGACAATTTAGAGGGTTCAATCAGCCTGCCATGCATGTTTTTGGAATGTGGTAGGAAACCGGAGCACCCGGAGAAAACCCATGCAGGCCCGGGGAGAACATGCAAACTCCACACAGGGAGGCCGGAGCTGGAATCGAACCCGGTACCTCTGCACTGTGAAGTCGACGTGCTAACCACTGGACTACCGGGCCGCCATTTAAAATATTTTTATTTTATTTACGTTTCATTTTAAACAATTCTGCATTTACAATAATAAAGCTGAACATTGTTGAGCTATTTCTAATATTTTGAGCCAACTGAGAGCATTCAAGTGTTGCCACCATGATGACTACATTTATGACAAATCAAAAGCATGTTTTAAAAAAAAAAAAAGTGTAAATAGAAAATCTGTGTTCGGGAAACACCGACACTGTTTATACTTCACACATCTAGATCTATTTATACTAGACCGCTTGTCCTTTTTACCTCCCAGCTGCCCTTTATTTGGTCAAAATATTCAAGTCTGGCATTTGAGTTTTCCATTGTGAAGGAAATACTGGGGAAGTAGTTGACACAAAACAGATGATGAAAAATATTTCAAAATAAAACTTGGGGTGGTGAATATCATTTCGGTGTCGATCTGGATCGAAGCTGCCAATAAGAGCAAGTTTGATGGCATCGATGGATGCGTCTTCCCCCAAAAGGAATGAATGGTACCGCCCGCCTGCTCAAGAACGAGCAGGTAGCCTGATAGCGGTCAGGCCTTGGGGGAGGTTTGAGCTTCACCAAGTGGCTGGTGAGTAATTAGATATGGTCACTCACAACACTTCTAATGGTGGCCTGAGGAGTTTTCACCATGTTCTAAGTCCACAAATAACTTTGAAAGTAGGGGATGGAAATGGCAGTGTATTGGATGTAGCTCACCGATGATGTCATGATACAAAAATGCAATGACACTGGTCAACATCACATTTATATATATTTTTATTTTTTTTCCAAGCACATCTAAATTTTTATTTATTTATTTTTTCGAGATTTTCTTTTTTTTTTTTTTAGGTTTGACTGATAATAGCTTTCACAAAACAGATTTTACCACATTTTTTGTAATTTATTCGTGCAACGTTTCGGGGAAAAAAATGCTACACCATTACATCGATTTATTGGGAAAAAAAAGCTATGATACAGTATGTCATATCTATGCAAATTAATTTTGATCAAATAGATTCTAAGTGATTTTAAAAAATTCACAAAAAAAAATTCATTCCGAATTTCTCTTAAAAGATACGCATCACTCTGGCTGATTTCACTGTATTGTTACCATAGTGTGTAACAAACATCGCTACAATACCGAATGATTTTGATACACTGGCATATTATTAAAAGTTTGAGGTAGAAAATCCGCAAAGAAGATCGCCCAAAAGTACTGCAGACTTTGGGAATCAAGAAGTTCAAAAAACTGCTGGGAAAGCGGGGGTGGTGGTATGCATGGTGAGCAGAGGGTGACTATTTTAAAGACAACATGGACCAGTAAACTTGTCTTGTCATATTTTATATAAAAATTAATTGAAATTCCTTTTTGGTTACGGTAAATGAAACTACTTGAGATATTGTCCAATGAGAGGACACATTTATATTTACTTTTTTTATTTCCTGCTGGTCCTGGTTTGGCGGCGTGTCAAACCTGCCATGACAATGAGGCCTCGCTGCACGTTGGGAATTGTCAGGACAGTCATCTCTCGGGACGTCGTCGCGACTTGTTCCCGCCCTCGGGAGGGAAGCCGAGGTGAATCTGGTTGGCCTCGGGGTGTCAAGAGGATCTTCCTGTTGGTGGACGAGCTCGTCTCCAGATGTCTGTCTCGCATGGAGGATATGTTCTTTTTCCACTTACATGGCGACACAGTAAAACAACAGCCAGTGACGTCAAAACAATGGCAAAACGGCAAAGACACAAAGTGGACATTCGCGCTCTCCCCCCCAAAAATAAATAATAATAAAACAAAAAATATTATATAATTGAATTGTATTGTAAGAATGCTTAATAGCATAATTGCCCAAGACATTTTTAATTTACTGTTGTAAATTAATAAGGCTTGCCAAAATGCTTGCTAAAAGTTTTTTTTTTCCATTTTTTTCATATCTGAGCAGAGTCTCCCAAGGTATATTCTGCGAAGGTTGAATGTAGGCATCTGGAATTTTCTTGGTTGTTATATTAAAAGAAATTTATGATATTAGGCTCTGGATATTCATTCATTCATCTTCCGAACCACTAGGGTCGCGGGGGGTGCTGGAGCCTATCCCAGCTGTCTCCGGGCAGTAGGCGGGGGACACCCTGAATCGGTTGCCAGCCAATCGCAGGGCACACAGAGACAAACAACCATTCACGCTCACACTCACACTTGGGGATAATTTAGAGTGTTCCATTAACCTGCCATGCATGTTTTTGGAATGTGGGAGGAAACCGGAGCACCCGGAGAAAACCCACGCAAGCCCGGGGAGAACACGCAAACTGCACACAGGGAGGCCGGAGCTGGAATCGAACCCGGTACCTCTGCACTGTGAAGCCGACGTGCCAACCACTGGACTACCGGGCCGCGGCTCTGGATATGTTACACCATATTTTAAGTGACAAAGTACTTTGCCAATTTCAGTCCCATTCTAAGTGATGATTGACAAGTAGCACGTGGCTAGCATCATTAGCTTAGCTGGCTAGCGCTAATGACAGCCTAGCATTATCTTCCAGACCTTACCTTGGAGCAGACAAAGTGAATTTTTGACATGTTCAAGTCCCTCACTATTCACTAATGACCTTTTAAAAGATCAAAAACATTGATCAAATATCCCCAAAATAGATACAAAACGCCCAGAGAACAGAATATATCTGATGCGTGAAATGACATAATGAAGAACATAATGACATGGAGCTCCCACAGATGATGAGGCAGCCCTGAAGGCGGAAGGGCCATCATTAGCGCCGATAAATCCCACCATGCGACAAAAGTGCTGCAGGCTGCCTTCATTAGGAAACGTTAACAAGGCCACGAGTGTGTTAATAGTCACTGATGGACCGTGTTAAACATGTTAGCTGGTGGCCATACGCATCATTACCATTGCGATTTATTCATTCGAACACAGGTGCTTTCACCATCACAGCGGTCTGTGTGCTGCTTTCAATTGTACAGTGCAATTGTAAATTCATCTATGAAGATTCCCCCCCCCCAAAAAAAAAACCCCTATCCTGTGTTATTCAAAGGCAAAAGCCATGTCAAAATGCTTTTATCAAAACCTGCAGCCCACCCAAAAATGAGCGTGTTGTGAATTACAAAAACATAAAACAATGACATAATTTAATAGAATGTCAAAACAGTTTGCATTGTGATCATTCCACAGGTATCTGGGTGCCCATTGCTGTATCTGCACTTTCGCCAGCAGGGGGCAGTTCAATACATAGTTCAATACTACATGTAGATTGGAAGATGAAAAACTCAACACAATCGCAGAGGATAAAGAATATCTGCCGATGAGTACCTTTGTATGTGCTGGTTGCATGTGTTGCAAGTTGTTTACTCTTTTATTATTATCGAAACGCCGAAGGCTAGTTTCAGTAGCCCGTCTATATCATTTTGGATTCTGCGTTAGCATTAGCCTAACAGATATCGGAGAGAAATAAAAGTTGTTTTGGTTTACTACATAATGAGTAAACCAAATGTAAACCAATCTGCTAAACTGCAACATTTTTGCTCGCAACTCAAGACAAAAAAAAAAAAAGAATAATAAAATAAAAATCTTAGCGATAGCATTTTAGCTATCGAAACTGCTAACCTCAGGTCACTCGTAAATTGATGTACCACTGTACATTTCAAAACGCACTTGCTCCCTTTAATTGCTCTTGAACGTGGGTGGTGACTGCTTTTCGGAGCGTCAAAAAGTCTGCCGCGGGTGGCCTCTGCAGTGAGAAGCCGAGGCTGTTAAGCAAATTTTGCAGCTGTCAGGTCAAACAATCAGGACACGACGGCGCGCGAAGGCAGCGTGACAGGCCAAACACGGCGTGCACTGGATGCGTACATAAGAGAAGTATTAGTATCAGTCACCAAAATGGAATTCCTTTCAGGCGGCAGATTGACTCGGCGGAAAACGTCGCACGATTTTCCCCTCTTTTTATTTATTTTTTTTGCCACGAAACAAACAAGCAACAAAAAATGAAAAGAATCCTTGCTGATCTTCTGTCCATTTCCAACCACGGCTCCTTGTATATGATTTTTTTTTTTGGGGGGGGGAGGTGTAAATCCTCTTAGAATGCAAAGTAAATAGATTAGGATACAGTGAGGGATTAGGCGCTGTCAGATTAGGCAGGCGAGCGCGCCGCGTCGACAGCTCTGACACCGGCATGGCGGATGCTCAGGAAAGGTGCCACGCTTTAACGTCGCCGCTCGCCTCCTGTTCATGAATAAAACTGCCGGCCTTAATCTCACTCACACACACACACACACACACACACACTCACACACACACACACACACACACGCACACACACACACTTTGAGCAACATTCAATATCAGTAAGGGAAATATATCGCATGATTAATGGAACATTTT
>CAAKHF010008057.1:25834-36865 GCA_901007745.1 Hippocampus kuda
TGTCTGGGTTGTCCTGAGCTGGAAATGCAAAGTAGGACACACACACACACACACACACACACACACACACACACACACACACACACACACGCACACACACACACTTTGAGCAACATTCAATATCAGTAAGGGAAATATATCGCATGATTAATGGAACATTTTCAAAAAGTGTTTCCTCTAAAAGGGACATATGGGAAATTTACATTTTTAATGTCTTGTATACAAATTACACACTGTTCACAAAGAAAAAACAAAAAAACAATGAATAGAGGTTTCAGGTTGAAATTTCAGGCTGAACGTAAAATCTACTTGAATCTTTTCAGGTGAACTAAAATTGACATTTGAACGTGAACGCCAACAGTTCAGTGATTCCATACTTTTTGCACAAGTAAAGGTTTGATCATATTTTAGGATGCCCACTTCTGTGCCTTTCTGTGACTCTTCCAGTATCTCCGTTGCAACCTGCCGATGACATTCTATGAGACTCAAAGCTAAGGGGCGACTACTGTCTGAGAGCATCCCGTTTGCAACCTTCCAATGTTGAACTACAGTTGATTATTAATATCTAGATTTTGCCTGTTTTACTGCCACTTCTCCCCACCTTTTATGAATGGTGTAGTTGTGAGCATGGGAATGTCTGGCCAGCCCTCAAGTGTGATATTCAAATTTTAGCAGCTCGGTGATTAATAAGCTGCATCCATCACTGGAATCTCACTGTACTCAATTGTGGAAAAAAAAATGCATGTCGCCTTTACGTTACATTGTTGGGAAGGCAAAAAACTCCCTGATGGCAAAGACCAGTCATGGATAGCTGGATGAGTTTGATGGCAAAGAGCACCATCAGGATGAACTATTGGAGGCTTCCTCAACGAGACACCGAAACCTCAAACTGGTCCTGATGCTGCACCATCACAGTTGCTTTCAATAAGTACTTTGAAGTTCACTTTTATCAATAGCAATGATTGGCGATTGATGACGACGTGGGAGTATCGCTGCGGTGGAACAGTTCCGAGATAAACCGGGAGGAGCACGCCGGGGTCATCATCTTCCTGAGTGGCAACAAAACACAAAGATTGTATCATGTGAAGATGGTCCAAGCTATCCTCTCTACTGGGATCAGAATAACAATTAAGAAAACATTTGCTTCATACTCATTTCAAATGGCAAAAACAAAAACTGACAGTGAGGCGGCCTCGTTCATCTTCCTTGCTTCCTACAGTAAAAGAAAGATAACAGACGTTTCATGCAAAAATCATAAATTTACACACACACACACACACACACTCGCGCGCGCACACACACACACGCAAACTGTGGAACAGGCCTGGTGTACTAATTGAACAAGCCACCCAGGCTGGTTTTTGAAGTAGTTGTCACTCATGGTGATCTCCCTTGCCCGCGAGCGCCGTGCGTCGATAAGCTCGTGATTGACATTAAAACCCGTATGCAGATATTTAAAACAATGTGCCGCAAATCTCCTCCATTAGCCTACAGTCTGGATTATCAAACAGCAGCGTGACATTTCCCCATCAGTCTGCGAATTGGTATCATTTCATATGTTGAAGCAAATGAGGGGGGGGAGGCACTACATTCTACTTTGAAATCGGAATCATTCAGAGTTAAACGCATAATTTAACCAGCCGATTTTGAAAATGTCAACGTCATCTCTCTCAATTAATGGAGGAGGTGCGGTGACAGGGTTCGGAGAAGTTCCAGCGAGCTGATAAGAAACTATTTGGTCCATGACAACAAAAGTAACGGCAAATGCTCTTCCGCTTCTGTGTGTTGAGAGTGTTGAAAAAAAAAAGTTTTGAATGACGGTGCTGGTTGTGTAAAATGTAAAAAACACATTTTGCATGATTTTTTTTTTACATTTTGGTGTAAGACGATTGATGCAAGGTGTGTCAGGTGACTTGACGGCAACATTCCACAAAGTGAGGCCGTGGCCGGTCAGGCTAGCCTGCCGGTGGTGTTTACTCTTATTTATATTCCTGCGACTCTTTCACCTGCAAAGGTTAAGCTGCAGGCTGAGATAAGGCGTGTGTGTGTGTGTGTGTGCGTGTGTGTGTGTGTGTGTGTGTGAGACACAACACACAGATAGTAGTGTGTGACAGACACACGCAAGCACATACACAAGCTAGTATCGGTATCCTCGCGGCTGAGTTCATCGCTGACTGGTTTGTCTTTCACTGCTAAACAACCCCCCCAAAAAAGTTAAGAAAGTCAAATGATGTCAAAACAATATTACACGATTGTAGACTCGTGACAATTCTCTGCGGTCTAAGGACTGAGGCCTATTGAAGGCAGCCCGCCCAACTTTTTTTGGCCAAAGATCGACTTTTTGATCAACCAACGTCCGGCGATCGACCGATTACCGTACACGCCCGCCCTGATGAGCAATAGACAAAACGGCCCCGGAAATGAACGAAACAGAAAAATAAAGTGGACGCAAACGTTTGTGAGTTTGTGAAATCACAAATCACAGCCTAGCTTAGTGGAGACCTGACGCGGAGGCATGGGACAGCATGTTAAACGATTGTAGCTCACGTGTACCATTTTAAAAGGCTTCTCCCGGCCTTCCGGATTCCCATTCTTTGCCCGTGCTCTCGGTGAATTGTACACGAAACAAACTGAATGGAAAAAACAATGATAAAAGGTAGAGCGCGACAGCTCTGATCACGAGCTGCAATTCCAGCCTGCTGGCCGCTAACAACTTTACGGTGACGCGAGCCACGCGTAGGTGACCTGCTTTTTCATTGTTTTATTTTATTTTTTAAAATCCTCTTATACCACTCGCGATCGACTTGGGACCAGTCCGCGAGTAAATCGTCGCTCGCGATCGACGATTTACGTGGTATTGGCTGTGGTCTTTGGTCTGTGGAATATGGTGGATGGATTACGGTCAAAGCGCTATGGTCGAATGGTCTACCAATTGGACTTTGGTCTGTAGAATACGGATTATGGACTTCGGTCTGTGGACAGTGGTTGAAAGGCTCACGAACTCTGTTCGATTGTCTAGCGTCTATGGTCAATGTGGTAAAATGGCCTGTGGTTGATTGACTTTGGTTAAATATACGAACGACGGACTGTGGATTCTGGCCAGCGGTGCTCTAATTGATGATTAAAGTGGGAAACAGACGTTAAATTGCCACCACCACCAAAAAAAACTAAAAAAACAAGCCGCTCTGAGAACGAAGCTGAGCGCGACTGCAGTCGGCGGCCATCAAAGAAAAGTTGGGCCGCATCCCACATTGCCACTCATTCTCACTCCGCAATGGATGTGGATTTTCGGATTTGGGGGTGTTTTGGGAGTGGGGGTGGCAGGGAGCCGAAGAGCCCCCAGACTGCCATTGTGCTCTCACGCGGAGCCAAAACGCTCAAAAAGCTAAGCTGTTGCTTGTTTCGCATGAGAAACAAAGCAACTTCATCTGAGAAAAGATGACAATGACGGAATGCTACGAGAGGAAGGGGTTGATATATAACTTTTTTTTCTTTGGTTTTTTTTTTTTTTTTAAAGGCGAAGGCTTTTTGAGCATCTGTCCCTTCGGGATGATCTTTTTCTTGGCCTCAGTCAGCAGCCGAAGATTCAGGGCGGCGTGTTGCCAACATGGTTCCTTTATTGAGTCTTTGTATTTAAAAAAAAAAAAAAAGAGCTTGGCATTTGCGCATCTCTGCCGCTTCGGACCTAAATTGGCTGATCGGAAGGGAATTTGGACGCCGTTAGAGGAAGGCCGGGTGGACGGAGTCGTCGGTCAAAGAGCCGCGAAAAGCATCGGGAGGATGCGGAAAACACAAATCTCATCTAAACATTCAACACGGGAGCTGTCCCGCTTTCACAAGGCAGCCACGGATGCTCATATTTGTGTGTTTAGTCACACTCTTCATTCACAGTGCCTGGTATTAAACCCATCACGGGGGTTTCGTCAGGCGTTCCAAATGGCGGCGTTTTGAAAGCACGGCGGACCGCAGTAAGAGCGTAACAGCCAGAACCGATACGGCTTTTGACATTTCAAACGTCACCGGAGAGACGACGGCGTTGGCTTTCATCCGCATCACAATGAACACAATGATGAAGCGCAAAATGTAACAAAAAAAAAAAAAAAGCAGCTGCCCACGAGGAGGATCCATGTCATTATTATCATGTGCAATACAACATAAAAACAGACAGACTTGGGACATGCTCACTGTAATACAATGTAGGAGAATTTTTACAACGTAGACCAATGGCCCTACAGTCTGTGAACGATGAACTATGGTCTATAGATTATGGACTATGGACTACCGACTATGTTTTAATGGCATTGCCAGAAATTGGAGGAGTTTACACTAATGGACTATGGGCTTTGTATTTTATGATCTTTGAGCAAAGGACTAATGTTTCAGGATTATGGACTATGGTTTTCAACATAATGGATTAACGTTTACAGATTATGGATTAGGGAGTGATGGACAAGGCAGAAATTGCTGGCCTGCAAATGGTCCATGAAATATTCACCGTGTCTATTGACTCTAGTCTACAAATTAAGGTCGAATGTCAAAGGACGAGGATATCTGGACGATGGTCAATGGACTATGATCCGTGGAATATGGTCGAAAGGGCGCGGTCCATTGACTGTGGTGCATTGGATATCTTCTCTTGAGGATTATGGTCTATGGTTTTAACAGTTTATGATCTAGAGACTATGGATTGTTGTCTCTGGCCTATGGTTTATAGTATCTTGGCTATGGCCTATGGAATATGGTTAATAGTCTGACTTCGGGTCTCTGACGAATAGATTATAATAGACTATTGATCTGTGGACTGTTAGTGGACTTGATGCAACACAGATGAGAAACAGTTCTGCAGAGAAATAGTTGATACGGAATAGAAAAGGTCGTGTTCCTACAGGATTCGAATGTATGGAAAGAAGTTTTTATAAGCAACATTGTACAATGTAATGGAGAGACGTGCAACTCACAGGGTTGTTTTGCGAGGGCTCGAGTGCGATGGTCCGGTTGGACTTTAGCTTTTGATGCCTAGGCTGTAGGCACTCACACGGTACCTCTCTCTCACGGCATCTGAAAAACATTGAAATGATGCGGCCCATGCGTGGATTTAAATACAGTGCCATGAAAAGGCCCAAATTTGAAAGAACAACAAACTTTAGTTGCTCCACCCATTCAAGTGAAGTGAGGGGGGTGTGGGGGGGGATGAAGCAATTAAGGTATTGTAAAGTGGGCATGTGGGCAAGGAGAGCCAGTCACTGATTCACTTTCAACTCTTTATTCAACAGGACAGTCAATCATAGAAATACAAAATGACTACGCTCACAAGGAGCAGATGCTCACACTGCATTAACCATCCAATTCAATGTCATGCTTAGGCCCCGCCCCTTCAAAGCGCACAGGCAACACGCGAATAGGACAGGACGTCCGGCCATTACATTTTAAAACCAGTTTACTTAATTATTATTATTTTGTTATGATTTATTATGCTTTCATACGATACTGTGCTATTTTTCTTCTTAAGACAACAAAACCAGATGACAGTGCTGTATTTCCATTCAATGCCGGCAATTAGCTTGACACATGCTCATATATACCATTGAAGTGTCATAATTTTTCACGATGATTTGTTTTCCGGTTGGGAGAGAAGATCTCTTTTTTTGGAGGGGTGGGGGATTTCACGCCGCGACAACAACACGGCAGATCCCTCCTCAAACGAGCGGCGGAGGTTGTGCAGAACAGCAAGTGGGAATGCGAAACTGCAAAACTAACAGCTGTTTCTTTGGTGGGGACACGCTGGAGCTAACAGGCTTTGCGGCAGAGTAGACGCGGATCTCCAGATAAAGCTCCTCTTGTCCCGATGCCAGTGCGGAGGCCCGGCGGCCGCATGGCAACTTCACACGCAGGAGCTGCGTCAAAGCCACTTGGCTTGCGCTTTTGGCAAAAAAAAAAAAAAAAGAGGCGACCCAGAAGAAAAAGCGATAGCATGAAAAAGAGAAAGCTTCGCCTCCCACTTCTGGTGACGCTCACAATGGCGTATCTGCGCCCATCGCTACACTTGTCAGCCAGCAGCCTTTTCTGAAAGGACCGTCGCTAAGCTGCACTGTGATTCTTCCATTGTGTGTTTTGAGAGCGCGATTTACAAAAGGACGTGCGTGAATGTAAGACGACGTGCGCAAAAAAAATAAATAAATAAAAAAACATCCTTCGGATCCAACATGCGGCCTCGGTGCGTCTCAAAGATGTCAAAAAGCATTTTCAGGAGACCGAGTTTCAGATGGAACTCAGCCCGCCACATCATTTTAAGTGGTCCGGCGAATGCAAATCAAAGATGACAACTTCCATGATACTTGCTAAAATGCGGACCAAAACTTCAAATCTAATAGATCAGTGACATATTGTAAACATTTTCTTGTCACCAAACGCCTCATAACAGTTACTTAAACAATAGTTGAATAAAACGTTACTCTCTATATAGTTTCAGTCATCAGGGCCCTCCTAGGGAAACGGAAACTAAAATGTGGCCCACGACAAAAATGAGTTTGACACCCCTGGTCGATGGACTTTTGTCAGGAGTCTATGGTACATGGACTGTACATACTGTAGTCTGTGGTTTCCAATTAATGGCGTATGGACTACTGATGATATGTGGTTTGTTGACTATGGTTTTGGGATTAAGCTAAATCCTGTAGCAACATACACTACAAAAAATGACTTGACTGACAAGGCTAAAGTGGATTTCAAAAAATATATATATACACACACACATACATATATAATATATGAGTTTGCCGTGCAACGTTTGCAAAATGAGCCATGAGAGGTCGTGACCTGAACCCATGTGATGTCATTTTTACTCGACAACAAGTGGCAAAATGGCCGCCCCCTGTGATGGATGAAAACGGCTGTGCTATAATTCATATTCTATAAACGCAATGATAATCAGAATACATATCGCGCTACAGTATGACAAGTGGGGGTGTATAGAACACAAAATTCTTAAGAACATTTTTGACTTCACCTTTAATGCCCACATGTCCCAATACATTTGCCCATAGAAGCTCATCAAACAAGCACCAACTTTTCTTGCTTGTTCTCGCTGCCCGCCCGTCTTCTCCAATGCCGTATTTTGGGTCCAAGGCTAGGCCGAGCTGCGGGTGATGCAGACAAATCATTGAGGAGACAATTAAGAGGCTTATGAGGAGGGCCACGAGGGCGCATGTTGCGCATCTCGTTAGGGACCGAAGAGAAACGCCGGTTTTCATTGGCCTGAGCAGCTCGAGGCCGAAGGCGGACGACCTTACGCCGGCGAGTTAAACGCCCCTCGGCGATGCGCTTCCTTCCTCATCGGACATGCTCGGCCAGTTTACGTGCGGAATGAGAACGTCGCCGGGTGAGGAATGGTGAGTGTGTAATCAAGAACGTACCTTGATCCCCTCTGGTATGCGTGCTCTCCGGAGGCTTTGAGTAACAGCACGGCTTGGAAAAGGGTTTGAAATTTAGCACTAAAAAGTCAATTTAAATGACTGACGAATTACTAAAGGAGAGGTGGTCAATTTGAATACAAACTCTCAATCTATACTTAATTGTATTTTCTATATTAATTTTGATCACAATATTGGCAAGGAAGTTTATTATTTATGAAGCAAAAACAAAAAATATATATGTCAAAGACCTTTTAATATCACTTTGATCAAATTGAAAACCTCTCCAAAAAAACAAACAAAAAAAAGGCACGAACCTTGATAGCAAGAAATTGCGTGTGAAGATTTGTGATACATTTGCATATCAGGGTAGCGGGAAGTTCAAGAAAGAAAATTTACACTAATGTTTGTTTTTTTTAAAATAAAATGTATCACACATTTTAACAAAGGAAGCCAGATTGAAGACTTTTTAACACCAATTCCAAAGCTAGCCTTCACTCGGTGCTCTGAATTATGATAAATATTTCGCAAAGAAGGAAGCCAGAATATTTGAAGACACGTTGCATGTAACATTTTACAGCAGTTTGAAGCAAGTCAAATGTGAGACTTTTTCAGGCCACTTGGATTCATTCAATCAATTCACAAGGAGCGCTTAACATGGGCCTGTCAGCATTACATTCCAATATTTGGGAGAAATTTGGAGTAAATTATGATTGTATTTACTGGATGAAAATCTTTTGATAGGTTTCAGGAAGCCAATGTAAGACTTTATCAGCACACATTAAACATTAAATAACCCTAAAACAATATAGAAATGCCGTTTGTTGTATTTCAGGGATGTTGACACAAAGGAACAGTATTTAGGGAATAAATAACATTTTTAAAGATCAATAAAGGTTTCATTTTGTAAAAATCTTGCAGGTATTGTTTTCAATTGACCAACATGAGCGTGAGGTCAGAGAGGCCTTTGAGAGTGTGTGACGTATTTTAAGATGTTTAAAAAAATCAAAAAAAAGAAGTCACCTTTAGTGTCTTTCTGGTTAATCACAGTGATTTTTTCCCGTCCGTCGCACGCTTCCGCCACTTGGTGGGCCTTCCGCTTGGCCACCTCCGCCAGCACCAGCTCGTCCTTATCGCTCGCCACGTAATGGAGGTCCTTTGAAGGCACGGCAAGAGAGAAAGACGCGTTAATCTAAAATGAATCTGGGCCAGGGTGACAATACTTCTCTTTTTGGAGAGGAGGCACGGCAAAGGGGGGGTGGAAGGTAGGAAGAAACGGATGAAATGGAAAAACAAGATGTTTGAAGGCCTACATCAGAAGCGCGGATGAAATGTCGCTTTTCCTCAGGAAAACTTTGAAATCAGCCTGCTTGTGTGGTTTTGAACTGCGGCGGGATGTTATCTGTCACATGTGGACAGCGGGAGGAGTTTCACACGGGAACACATATTAGCACAGCAGCCTATATTAAAAAAAAAAAGACTTTGTACCCTCAGCATGGCTCTCTTTGAGCCCCAAATTGCCATGAAGTGAAACTATGCCAACCAAGCATATCACACTTATATTTGTCTTGGAGGACCTCAAAACAAGATCACCTCAAATCATCTTTGCCTTATTGAAATGAATAGGAATGCAAATTTTTATGCGTACACGTATATGGACATCGTCCTGTTCCTTCTAGCGTTTGTGCCGTAGTGACCTGGCATAGGGATATACATGGAGACGAAGGGGATGATAAAGAAGATATGCCTATGAGCAGCGTTACATTATCTGTCTACATGTTACGCCACCATTTGTATTCAAATAAAGGGTTACACCAGCGCAACATCAACGATTCATTAGGCCGTCTATGGCGTTCTGCATTGGCTGTTACAATTTGTTATCTTTCCTCAAGTGAAGCTTGAAGCGTCTATTTTGTGAAGAAACGGCCTTAGAGTGCTTGCATCTCAAGTTTCTGATTGCCAGTAGTTTTTCCATTTTTCTTTCAGGGCAGTGTTAATGCTTCATTGGCTTAGACTCATTAAGAATACTTTTAAGGGGAGGAAAAAAAAAATCAGATGACCAAAGATTTGTTTAGGTGTTACTTGCTGCAACAGGTTTAAGAATCACAGGCAAAGAGCAAGAAAAAAACCCCCCAAAAACAACTGTGGCACTTTCCACCAAAAGGGAAAGACAATCTAAACCTTGCCAAAATGACTTGGTGTGAGAGTGAATCACATCCGGGCCCCCACAGTGGGGCTCCCAGGCCGGGTGCGGGGCCCTGGGGCCCATCAAAGGCTGCGGCGTGTTGAGGAGAGCCTTTCCGCATCAGCGACATCACACGAGCGCACCGTGGCGACTCGGGGCTCGCCGCGGATAACCCTCAGCTGCTCAAGGCTGCGCCCAGCTGGGCCTGCACTCTGCCCTAATACCCCCATATTGGAGGGCCCCCACAGGGGCAAAAAGACGAGGAGGAAGATGATGATGATGATGATGCAGTGGAGGAGGAGGGCTCCTGCTCGCCACAAGAGATGAGGCGCAAAGGAGAACGCAGGCCGGAAAGGCTGAGAGTGGGGTGAGAGCGGACGGCGGTGAGAGAAAATGGAAGCCTATGAATGGGAACAGATTGGGTAATTATAGTGCGGCGTCTGCCCTCTGTGGCAGCCAGTTAGGGAGGAAATGTGAAAATGGACGACAACAAAACGGCCTCAATGAAAGCTCAAAGGAGCCGAGGCGGCGGAGAGCACGAGGACGCCGCCCCCTCAATTAGAGGTGAACCGGCTTCACCAATTGCTAACAGGGCAGGGGGACTCATTTGGTGAACGATGATGTCACGACACAGTGAAACTGAATTTACCGCGATAAATTCAAAACTTTTTCCACGTTGAATATAATTTATAAAACTCTCAAAGAAAAAACAATTAACGGAAAAAAGTACAACAACCTGGCTCCTGGTTCCATATAAACGCACACCCTCACGGTCACAGTTTGCTGCAGTACCTTTGTCTTATAATACAGTGCTCGCACTTTCTGGGTGGCAGTCTATCAGTGTGTCATCTATTCATTTTCGAACTTGCTTTTTATCAGACAATTACACCTTTTTCTACATGCAATTGGGAGATTTCAAGTGTGTTCTATTTTTTTCTTTGCCAGCTAAACTCGTAGCCCCGACATATGAAGAAGATGGTCGATTGCTGTAACAGCCAGCACACGCCAGAAATTCCTGCGGCGACTTCAGTGTTGCCTCTTGGCAACACCATTTTGTCTTTTTATCAATTTTGGAGGGACGTCAGGTTCTTGGTCATGTCAGTGTTGTGGCATATTTTAGGCAAGATATCGATATCATAATGTATCACGATACATCGAGGCGCCAGTATCAAATATTGAAACTGATGCAATCTGATGTTGGTCTTTAATTTCCCTCAGTTCGGGAAAGAAAACAAAAAAAAACAACAACTATTCTACTGGTCGAATTATGCGGGAAATCATAGCAAAGCATGCCCGCACAGCAGGGAAGCGATATTGCACGACATACCCAACAGGACAATATGAACGTTTGAACGCGGGGCGCTTTATTCCAGTTTAGCGGCTCATAAAGCCGTCTGGATGGTGGAGAGAGCGAGACAAAGTGAACAAAACAATGAA
>CAAKHF010008060.1:0-17088 GCA_901007745.1 Hippocampus kuda
TAAATGAACATTTTTCACTTGGAGCAGTTATTCACACAGAATCTCTCACACAATATTACTGTCCATCAACAACAGTGAAAAAAAAATTTTGTCACACAACAGCTGCTTTAACAGCTCTTTTTATGGAATCAAAACAAAGCAATATAACATTATAAAGTGCACGTCTAAGGTAAACTAATACTCAGCCTATAGTGGATTCAAGCCATGGTTGCATACTTTGTTTTTCTGAAGTTTGCTCTGTACACAGCAGTCAGGCTATGTTGATTCTCTTGGTCCTTCTTGCGCGCAAGTCTCTCTACGGTTTTGTGTAGACATCATTTCGGATGACTACACTTGGTTCGATGACAACACTGGAGACGTTTTATTTTCGCTAGGTTGCTACCACTGCACCGCTGAACTTCACCATCACTGTCAGACGAACACAGAGAAGCTCCACCCGCTCTATTTATATGGACAGAGAACGCTGTAACCTTCCACACAAAATAGTTCCAAACAAGTAACAATCGCGTCAGTGGCGTACATCGTATACCTGTATGATACAGGTAACTTTGGTCTTGTCAGTGGAACAATCTGGCAACTTTTTAAAAGTAAAATTTCCATTCATAAACTCTTTAAGTATCCGTTTTCGGTGTCTCGCGCTGCCGTGGCTGGCAAAACAGACATGGGCGTGGACTTCTGCGCGCTTGTTGTTTTGTTTCTGGTGTATTTATAGAGCGACGTAACATCAGCTTGTGACGTGTGCCGCGTTAATCTCGCGAGAAAAAATTGAATCCCATTAAAATTCATTTAAATTAATGCCAATAAAAACGTGCTAAACTGACAGCTCTAATACATATATATTTTTTTAATTAGCCAAATCTTCAGTGCGAAATGGGAAATGGCATCACTAACCACATGCAGAGTGCCTCACATAAAACTGCTACTTCTAGTGCACTGAATAGAAAATAGATTGCGATTAGTCACATCTAGAATGCCGAATAGAAAATTTCGTGTGATTAGCAACATCTCGAAAGGCAAATAGAAATCTGCTTGAGAGCGGCCCCGTCTAGAATAATGGCAAACAGAATTTTTTTTCAAGATTAGCCATTTCTGAAAAAAACTGAATCGAAAAATACAGTTTGAGGTAAGTCTAGAGTGCCAATTCAAAAACCGAGACCCTTGTGTAGCACCGAATCGAAAACTTTTGACACTCCACCAGATCCAAAGCGTAGCACATGACACCTAGCATTAGCTTAAACATATCTGCCAGGTTGTCGGTAGCTCCAGTAAAGCAGCAGATTTGAATCGGCTCCAACGGGTTGTAGTGCAGTAAACAGAATCACACAGGAACGTGGCCACTGGGCAACAGGATAAAGGGAAAGAGGGAGAGAGCAAGTGGGAGAGAGTGCACGTATCAACGGGGAAAAAAGTGGCAGCCGGCCGCTACCCGCGGCCACAAACAAAGTGAGGATACACGGGGGGGAAAAAATCGATGCAGTGTCCACCAGGGACAGAATGTCATGGAGGTTCTCTTCCCCCCCCACACACACACACTCCTCCCCATTTGCTGGCCTAATGGAGCACTGGAGCTTTTTTTTTTTTTTTATGGCCCCAGTCACCTTGGCTAATCGAGGGATGGAGGGATGCAGGGAGAATCCCAACGGAGGGGAATTTCGAGGGACGGCAGCATGAGATGTAAGATGGGGGGGGGGGGAAGCATTCTTTTACATAACAAATCACTTCAGAGGCAGATAACGTGTGTGTTAAAAGAAACCATAAAGATGATGCACGTACTGTCCCTCTTGGTACCGGGCCGCACACAAAAGAAATGAAAAAATAAAATGTAATCAGATGACAGGTGCATTTATTTAAAATGTGGATTCTTTAGCAGGATTACATTTTGAACGCAGGCAGAGCGACGGCACGGTTGAGTTAAGTGGATAACTGCTCACAATATAGCTCAGGGAGCGTTCCATGTTTAGGTTTTTGTTGGCCAACGATTAACACAGATCACGGGCTGGGTATGTGTTGATTTTAGCACAGTCATTTTGGAAAGTGATTCCAAATGAATGGGTGGTGACTGTTTTCGATTGTATTCATGATTTACCTGACAGAGAAGCGTGTGAGCTGTCAAAGTTATCTGGACTGCCTGTTACCGTATGAGGAACGAGCAGGCTAACAGAACGCTCAGACCGTGTACGTAAATTGAAGCTACCTTCTCTTTTTTGACCTTTCACCTGTTCTAATAAAAAATAAAAAACTGCTCAAGTGGAAAGGTTTGAAAAACATTTTGAAGCTTGCAAAACTATTTTCCCTCACGATATGAAATTGTCTGTGTCTGTCTGATCCCTATTCTTTGCCTTCAGCAACAACAATCTGAAAACAGCTTCCTTTATGTAACCAAGCAATTGCCTGAAATGGAATCTATCTATCCGTCTGTCCATCCATCCGTCCATCTGTCCGTCCGTCCATCCCTCCCTCCCTGCAGCATTGCGCACAAGTGGTTAGCATGTGTGTCTCACTATTTTTGTGCTTTGGATTTGAATTTTGTGTGCTCAGGCTTCCTGTGGCATTCCAAAACATGCACATTATACAACCATAAGACAAAGATATTTATTTAAAGTTACATATCATGATGATTTGTTTTTATTCTTTTGATTTTTTAAAACATATTAGGTATGGAGTTATCCAAAACCAATTAAAAGTATTCAAGTTACGTTACTAATTACTTTTTTTAATCTGTAACTATCGTAACTGTATTGGAATAACTTTTTAAGGTAACCTTCTCAACCCTGGTTATTTTCTATTTTTATACATTTGTTAAACACTCTCACACATTCTCAAGCTCAGGTGCATCCACAAATACACTCTCACACATCGTCGTGCACATACACTAACACAAAGTTATTGATACAAATAGTGTGACACTATTTCATGCACACACTCTCACATTAACAGACACACACACAGATGCACAAATGCCGGAACAGAGACAGAGACACACACACACACATTCACGCACATGCATATTCTCACATGAACACTCATGCATTCACTCTCACACATTTTAAGCTGCACCTATGCGCACACACACACACACACACACACACACACACACACACACACACACACTCACACTCTCACATCCCCTCATGTCTCTCGCAGTAACATTCGCTCACACTCACAGTGCAGTGTAGACACTTTGAGGTCCATTTAACATTAAAGTCATCATCCCCAGCGGTGCTTGGCGACCAGCGCGAATTTACAGCAATCTTGGGGAGAGAGAAGGCACACGGGGCAAGCCAGCCGCTCATGAAGCCCTTCACATCGGTACAATGAAGGCTTTGATACATCTTAATCATCTAAAGAGACGCGGTGCTTCGTTGGCCGCCGTAAATCTTTATTTGAATACAGTAAGGTGTTGATAATAAGCAGATGGAAGCTGACTTTCTGTTTGAACCCTTCACTTTAACACACTGCTGGAGTCGTTTTGTGATGACACCACAAGATAGAACACTGCAACCGCCAAATGAAACTAACGAGGACGTGTCTTGTCAGATTCCAAAAAAAAAAAAAGACTGATGCAGACAATCTCATTTGACCAAACGTCTTTGCTGCGACAAGTGCAATGATGATTTATTCACCTGCATGCTGCCATCCGTTCTTATTTACAAACCTACATCCCATTTAGGTCGATCAATATTCTGTACATTTTATATATATAAATATTGTCAAGGTCACATTTCTTGTATGGGCTTGGAAAAATCACAACATCATCAAATATGTTTCATCTGCTGGATGACAAGCTATTCTTTGATCTACCCAAATGAAAATGTAATTAATTGACTGCAAATAACGTTTGTTCATCAATCTATGCCGGCACTGGCATCCGGCAATGAAATGCTTTTCCACCACGCTTGGGTCAAGGTAGACAAACAACAACACTGCTCGTGTTCTGGATTCAAATCAAGGCAGAATATCCAGACACTGCTGCTGCAAAAAATAAAAATGATTTCCTCGCTTCTATTTCCAACATCCTACATTTGTAAATTCAGATTTTCTCCAATGCAGACTAGACAAAAGTGACACACCTGGGTGTCATGTCACCCAAGATTCGGTGAAAACAAGCGCGGCGCTCCTGCTAATTACAACAACTCCATTCATCGTAAGGGTGACTTGGATTTGAATCATTTGTTTTAATTTGTTTTGGTGTCACAAGCTCACGCGCGCAGGCCGATTCCATGCATGCGACTGACAACATTGTTTGTTGCCAAAAGTGCCAATATCGCCTCTCCACATCAGGTGTGCACGATCAGTTGTTATTGATGAGCGGCATGGATCGGGCGGCCATCGATCAGGGTATTGGTGATTAGGCTGTCATGAATAAAAGACAAGAGGCTGTGGAGTTGTTGTTTTTCACGCAAGGGCCAAAACATCTTGAGATGAGGTAAACAAGAGGAGGTAAGAAGAAGAATGCAAAGATGGTGATTAAAAGTGAGGATGAGGAGGTGACAAAGAAGTGACGGATAACATGTTGATGACAAACAACAAACTACGGCGAGGTAGAAAATGTGTTGAAAAGCTTTCACACATGAAAAAAATGCGCAAAATCTGTGACGGTAAGTGCTCAGACAAGAGAGATTGTTTTTATGTCTCCACTCGGGGTGAATAATTCTGAAAAATACTGTTATTGTGCATGTGATAATATGCAGTTATGTTTTTTTCCAAGGTCCTCTTCACATGTTTTTTTTTTTTTTTTTTTTTTTTTTTTTACACACACAAGCAATAAATAACATAACATTGCCTGAACAGTTAATAAAGAACTGATGATGGTAAAAGTTTGACTTACATTTATTTTTTTTTTGTATTTTTCTTTTCCAATGTGCCGAAGCGGATTATGTTCAACATCATTGTACCTTTTATGATGTACAGCATCATCATTCCTGTCATAAGGAGTTGTTTATAAAAGCTACATAGAACTATTTCATCCCCCCAAAAATCAAGTTACCATTCCGCTGAAGTGAAAATATTTGAGTTGCCTTAAAAATACACTCGACACCGTTTTTCCCGTGTTGAGAATGTCACATTTGATGTTAGCATACATCAAGCCATAAAAGTCACACGTGTTTGTCCTGGCCCGGCCATCCATGTGCAGGTTTTGTGAAATAATAAAAATGACATGACAGGAAGTCAAGGGAATATTTGCGCTTACAGGTTCTTGACGCTGGTGATTCCTCTGAAGGCTTTCCTCGGCACCGCCTGGATCTGGTTCTCGCTCAGGTCTCTGGAGGGAAAGAGAAAGCCAAGGCTATAAGTTCCCAACGGTGAAGCAAACCACAAGCAGTTGGTGACACAAGGCCAAGGGAACAAAGAAACAGATGGATGGAATGACATTTATGATGACATGCAAATAGCCTCAAAGACCAAAGATCGAATTGAAATGGATACTGCTGGATGTATGTGACTGTGTAGCTTGTCCATGGTAGGGTGAAAAAAAAAAAAAAAGAAAAAACACACATTCCCCTGCCATTTTTTTTTTCAGCCCTTGCTGATTTTTATTTTCCACGTTGACTTTGGCTCAGCGCATCCGACTTATGGCATGTGTAATGAATATGTACACTCTATGAGTCAGAACAATTGTGACATGACGCAACGGGCGGCCGTTAACTGCATCGGCGAGACGGCAGTAGCCAGGGCACAATGAGATGAGACAAAAGGGAAAAAGAAATGCTTCGGATGAGCTAATTGTCTGTAGTCGGCCTTCGGCCGATCTATTTGTCATACTTTCAGCTGCTGCATCTACATATATGGGAAGAACCACTGGCTGTTTCTGGAACAGAAATACTCGAGTACAGTAATGGAAAAAGGCTCTCATCAGTTTATTTTGATTGGCGTAATTGAAGATCTGTATTTTGTATTCCATTAGTTGCTGTAACTATTCTCTACTGCTGTTGTATTGATTTGGAGGTATATCCGCATTTGTGTGAAATGCACATTATATGCAGAGGAATAAAAATCATCCCGATCAAGTGATTCAATTGAGTGAGCGTACAAAACTCAAAGAAAAAGAAAAAAAAAGAAAAAAGAAATCAGTGCTTTCACTCGTAGACCATCATTGGAACATATTACATGACTGACTGAACAAATTCACAGCACTTGGCCATGAAGCTAAAAATTGAGCTCAGAGGTGTCTCCTTTTCAATGGGTTATCTATCCAGGGGTCCAGCTAAGTTCCATTGATTGGACATGATTTGGAAAATACATTCCTGGCGATACAAGGTCCCACAATTGACGGAACATCGAGCACAAAGCAAGCTGACACTGACAGCAGTACTACTACTACTGGCATACAGTAAGTGTCTGGCTCTTGTGGTTGCCGAGTACGCACAGTGGCTGTCACTGTGATAAAGGTTGAAAAACGTTGGCAGTTTGGATGAAAACCGTTTCTTTTCCTCTCCACTAGGTCACAATAACTCTATTTTCCTCAGGAGGTGCCAACAAGTTCGTTTTGCTAATTGCTATTCTCTCTCCTGAATCAATTCTACACAGGCAGAGCATGAAGACGGACTCGTCCATTGCATGAGAGGAGTCCATTTGTCGAATAAAGGGGACACATTTTAAGAAATGCATTTGATTTTTTATTTTTGGGTGGCTTGCACACAAATGATCTCTGGAGTCGCTTTCCATTTTTTTGTATTTTTTTTGGTGGCTTGTATACAAATGATTTCTGGAGTCCCTGCCCACCTATCGACTGCGAAATTTAACAACAAAGTTCGTCTTTGCTTTACTTTGGAGTCAGCCGGCTCCCCTTTTGTCATGTTCCGTATTGGGCAGCAGGTGGCAGGCGTTCTTTTCTGCACACCTGCTGCCTATTTGTCTGTGATTACACCTGCTATATCTAGGCGCTCCGGCTGTCGACTCCTTGCCGGAGTATTCCATGCCGTGCCACTGCTTTTGCCCATGCATTGATAGCGCTATTTATACATTATTGCTTATTGTTACATGTTTCGACCTATCCTTGTGAAACATTCTAACTGCGTGCGTATTTTAGTATTTTGCCGAATCATTTCCTTGCCGTTTTCTTGGCAAGCGCTTTTCGTTGTCGCGTTTATCATTTCCTGGTTTTCGTTATTAACCAGCGTTTTCGGTTTTATATTAGACTGAGTTTTTGTTTATAATAAATATTATTTTTTGTGACTAAGTCCTTGTCGGTGTCTGCTGTTTCGGGGATCCACTTATTCTCGTTCATTCCGTTGCGTACAAAGCAGTTCTTTTTTCCTGCCTTTGTGCGCAACGTGACACCTTTAAATACCTCCAGTTGCTCCAAAATGTGGTCCTTTGCTTCTTAACTGCAGCATGTAAGAGGGAGCATCTAACTCTGGCTTCCCTCCACTGGCTCCCACTGAACATATGACTTGGACCCTTATTTTAATGCCTTCTTTATTTTTATTGTTTTAACTTTGTAACCGTTTTAATGCTCATGTACGTTATGTTCAATTGTTATGTTCGTATGCAAGCTTCACTCGGGAGAGAATTTGGTCGAACAAAAGGATTTCTTTTGAGGGGCGGGGGGCGGTTGTGGTTTTGGATGCTTCCCTCTCTGCCTGCTTGTTTTGTTTGATGCGTCCCACTTGGCTGATGGGGAGAATGAATGTGCGGTGCATCAAAGTCCAATGTGTCGGTCGGAAAACGCACTCGCGCAGGCAACATGGATGACAAGCTGGAGTGGAATCTTGTTGTTTTATTGTGCAGCTCAGTCGGGATATATTGTATATGTTCATTCTACTGGTTTTTGACTCATTTACACCGAGGTGGTTTTCTTTCTTGTCTTCTGCCTGTCATTTTGACCGAGCAAATAGAAACATACATTACGAGCTCTGTCGCTTTCCATTATCCGTCACCCGGGCATTGTTTATCTGCTTTAATAACTGTACGAACACATCTATCATGGGTGGTGTTTTTTTTTTTCCCTGTGATTTGCAGCTCGCTGTGGAACAAAATACAATCAGGAGAAAGAAACAGGCATGATAAGTTGCATTACAATACAGAGGATTTCTGTGTACAATAATTAAAAGCTTTGTTTAGAATCCATCATATTTTGTATTGTCTACAAAAGCCCTTCAAAATCCAGGGTAGTGTCGCCGGAGTCAAGCAGATTTTAGCGTGCTATGCCAAGAGCCCAATGGATTTTGAGCTGCGGTCATAAAGTTATTGCGCGATGGCAACGCGACCGCTTTTCAACCCAATCTCCTTCAGATGTTCAGATTGCATGGCCCCATGCCGAGAACCGGATCGATTCAGGATGATGGATGATCTCAGATTGCTGGAGACTATAAAACTGTCTTTTGGGGACGCAGACATTTTCCAAATTTTCCCCCAACAGCAGGACCAAAGCGATCCGATAAACAAGGATGCATGGATACAACTTTTTTCAGACCAAGTGCAAGTAATTACTTTTGAGTACTTGCCAATACTGAGCACTAATACCTTCAGAATGAATGCCTCGATTGTCTTGCAATTTTGGTAAATCTGTATAGAATACTGTTCAAAACACAAAATTACTATTTGCTATATCATCATTCTACAGAGGATTCAATGCAATGTGTGTTAAAGTGTTTTCTATTTAAAGGTTCATACATTTTAGCAAGGATCATGGAAGTTCACACACATGATTTTCTTTTGCGGGCCACATAAAATGATGTGACGGGCCTGATCTGGCCCATGGGCCTTGAGTTTGACACAGAATCTATCGCAGCCAAAGCTGTGTGCTTGTTAGATTAACTACATGTCTGTTATCCTCCTTAGGCAAGGCCATTTTATTCATAGGTCATTTCATAGATTAGGCAACCGAATGTGCTTCAGGCGCAAAACACAACTACGAATAGCATCCCCCCCCCCAAAAAAAAAAAAACCCTGCAAAAGTATATTACTGAAGATTATGAAAAGAATGTACATTGACAACAACCAAATGCATTAAAAGCATTGAAAAGCAAAGTTTTCTAAAATTATTGACAGAATGGGGGGGTGGGGTTAACCTCGTTTTAAAAGCATTTAAACTTGGGGCTGACTTCACTTCTTTTGGCAGCTTATTCCACTTATGTGCAGCATAACAGAGAAATGCTGCTTCACCATGTTTGCTTTTGAAATCTGGGCTCCACTATTATACCTGAGTGCACAGATCTCAAAGCCCTACTGGGTTTATATTCCCTTACCATTTCTTTCATGTATTCATGTTTGTGTTGTCGTCTTGCGTTGTCGTATTTATTGTGTATGTCATGCTTTTATTAGGAGTCGTAGTGTTATAGAATAACAGTTCGGGAATCTTCAGAACCCCTAAAATACAGGATATATATTTTACCACAATAATTGAAAATTGATGAGGATTTAGACATGAAGAGGCCACCAAAAAGATGACTCATTTGATGCCTGCATAAAAAGATAGTATCAACGCGATGAGAGCATCTTCAAGAACCAACAGTGCCACATTTGAACACTTAGATGTGTATCGTGTCCTCGTGTAAACAGCAATCTCTCCTCTCATCTCATCATGACTTCATACCTGCTGACCTTTGAGCACAGAGAAGGCCATCTGCAACAAGAGGCTGAACCCTGAACCCCTGAAAAGGACACCGGCTGATAGACCAGACACACAAACACACAAGGATTGCTTGGCTTATGTGTGGGCTGAGAAGTCTCTTCACCTGCAATTTGCCACTATGTTTCAATTTGCTCTTCTGCGCTGACACCAAATGGAGGGGACAAAGTCAACACATCCAAATTCAGCCTGGCAAGCCAGTATGACGTGCAATCAATTCTTCCCATAGGGGGCTAAAGTACTCACATTGTTGGAGGAAAAAACACAACAAAAAAACTAGTTGTGAACTCACAATTCATTCATTCATTCATCTTCCGAACCGCTTTATCCTCACTAGGGTCGCGGGGGGTGCTGGAGCCTATCCCAGCTGTCATCGGGCAGTAGGCAGGGGACACCCTGAATTGGTTGCCAGCCAATCGCAGGGCACACAGAGACAAACAACCATGCACGCTCACACTCACACCTAGGGACAATTTAGAGTGTTCAATCCGCCTGCCATGCATGTTTTTGGAATGTGGGAGGAAACCGGAGCACCCGGAGAAAACCCACGCAGGCCCGGGGAGAACATGCAAACTCCACACAGGGAGGCCGGAGCTGGAATCGAACCCGGTACCTCTGCACTGTGAAGTCAACGTGCTAACCACTGGACTACCGGGCCGCCGAACTCACAATTTCAAGGCGAAAATTGTTTTTATGCTGAGCATTTCAGCTATCTATCCATGCATCCATTTTCCGATCTGCCTCATCCTCACAAGGGTCACGGGTGATGCTGGAGCCTATCGCAGCTGTCTTCTGGCAGTAGGCGGGGGACACCCTGAACCGGTTGCCAGCCAATCGCAGGGCACACAAAGACAAACAACCATTCATGCTCACAAGCACACCTAGGGACACTTTAGTGTTCAATCAGCCTGCCACGCATGTTTTTGGAATGTAGGAGGAAATCGGAGTACCCGGAGAAAACCCACGCAGGCACGGAGAGAACATGCAAACTCCACACAGGGAGGCCAGAGTCAGAATCGAACCCTGCACCTCTGCACTGTGAGGTCGACGCGCTAACCACTGGACTGCCGCATTTTAACGACATGTTTTCGATTTTGCTGTTGTGAAATTTGGCATTGCCGCATTTCACTTCATATAAATAATAGTCAGCAAAACTAATTGTCCCTCGCATTGTCCCCCAGAATTAAGTAAATCAACTCAGCAAGTCGTTTTGGCACAAATGACTTGGTAGTTTTACTCTGCTAAAATTGTTGCCATGAATATCAACAATATATTTTAAAGTTGTTCCAAGTTTTTTTGTCTTTCTTTTTTTTTTTTTTTTTACAGCACACTCTGTACTTAATAGAATATTTGTTTTTAAAATAGTGTGACTAGAAGTATGAGTACTGATTAAATTCCTCTACTTGGGTAAAGTAAAGGATGGACAGACTGGATGCAATATGGAAATGTCTTTTACTGAAAGTACACTTGCCCCTCACCGCATCTCTCGATTAACCATTTGCTAACCGTTTTGGGTTTTTTTTTCTTCATTTTTTGTAGAAAATTATTTTCTGGAAGTTGTATGATTGTGCAGTGAAATGTCATCAAAGAATTATTCGAAAGACCTTTTAGTGGTTTATTTTTTAAATTAGCCTCTGAATTGCTCAATGTATATTATCTTAGAATATCTTGAAAAAAACAAATTAGAAAATTTGACTAAATGCCAAACAAAACTCCCAAAATTGAGATGCTTTTAGTTTTGAACTTCTCCCACTCTGTTGTGTGGAAAGCAGTTGTCGTTCGTACTTTAGACCTTCTGTTGTGGTTTTTTTAGTTCATCTGTTTGAAAGGTGCAAGGGTTTGGCACATGTGTGTGCATTCGCTCCCAGCGAACACATTCAACATATTAACTTCCATTATTCATGTGTAGAGAATAATAACAGCTGGTAGGTCAACCCTACGTCGCCGAGGATATTACTGTTTACCCCCTGCAGACAGTGACACGCAGCAAACACACTCGCACGTCGCGCAAGTTTAACACTGTGTGTGTGTGTGTGTGTGTGTGTGTGTGTGTGTGTGTGTGTGTGTGTGTGTGTGTGTGTGTGTGTGTGTGTGTCTGTGTGTGTGTGTGTCTCACTGCATCAATATTAGTCCATTTGTGTTCATAAACACACAAAGTGGGCTTGAGATATAAACTGGATACACCCTCAGGCATGTTGACAAAAGAAATATGAACCTGTTTGATCCTATACATCCAAACGCATTACAGAGGTCTCAAGATGCTAAGTTGTGCAGGCATGGACAGAAATATATTACAACAAAAACCGATTTGGAATCGGAAAATCACTTATTCAAGTGAACCATAAAATTGGATTGAGTATCTAATTGTGTTTTAATCAAGAGAAACCCCCATACATGTATAGATCCATCCATCCATTTTCCGATCCGCTTTACCCTCACAAGGGTCACGGGGGTGCTGGAGCCTATTCGGGCAGTAGCTGGGGGACATCCTGAACCGGTTGCCAGCCAATGGCAGGGCACACAGAGTCGAATAATCCATCCGTGCTCACACTCACACCTAGGGACAATTTGGAGTGTTCAATCAGCCTGCCGTGAATGTTTTTGGAATGTGGGAGGAAACAGGAGTACTGGGAGAAGACCCACACAGACACGAGGAGGACATGCAAACTCCAAACAGGAAGGCCAGAGACAGAATCGATCCCTGCACCTCTGCACCAATATGAGTCGGACGTGCTAACCAGTCAACCACTGCGCTGCACTATTATATGCATATGTGTGTGTGTGTGTGTGTGTGTGTGTGTGTGTGTGTGTGTGTGTGTGTTAAAGTGTGAGTTTAACGATAAAGACAGGGGCGACACTTGGCTCCGCTCCGGGGGAAGCCATGAAGATGAGATGAAGAAAGGGAAGGGAACTCTGGGAATGTCGCCTGTGAAATCCGAGCCACTTTCAAATGGAAGCCTTGCTCGTCCTACCCGCCCTTCATCTTCTTCCAGTCTCCCCTTCCCTCCCTAGGGGGGCTGTAACCGCATTTAATACTCTTCCATAAAGACAGTAATAAATATTGACTGCTGGCCAGCTCAAAGTGGTCCTTACTTTCGAAGCTGCCTGGTGAAGGCTAAAAGTGGTCGTGGGTACAAACTACGATGCAACGCTTTGCTAAGTGAGAAATCTAGGCCTGTTTGTTTTGACGAAAAGCAGACCTACATGCTTGAAATGAAGTATAAAGCATGAAATGTGATCAATTCCCGCAGCACAAGTGATGATCACAGCAGAATGCTCTGGAGTCACTGGGTAATGAGTGGAATCTCCGATGCAGATGTAAACGATTGTGAATCGATACATGAATCCTCCTAACATCTCTGACTGACAATGAATACGTTTAAATCCAGTAATTGCAATGTAATTCAAAACCCAAACCACACGAGAAAATATGAGGACATGACTTTAAAATCTTTATCCGTCGCATCACCTTTCTGCAATCAACATTTAGTCAGTGTGATAGCACTGCTTTATTGAGCCTAAATTTGCAGATCAACGACCAAATCTGCTGTGTTTTGCCAATAATTTCAATCCAGACAATTGAAACACCACCGTTGGCTTGTAAAAGTAACTGGTGGTGCAAGGACTACGGGAGGTATTGCCTAAATTCCTGGGAAGTATTTGGGTGATGAACAAAAACACGTGAGGGGTTAGTACTTCAGGGGTTCTGCATCTGATTGGATGAGTACCCACCACATTTGTTTTGAAAAGCTGTTCTCAGACTGTTATTTTGATTTGACATTTTTGCAAGTTGGGCACAAAAAAGGAAGACACAAGGAGGCACAGGAACCTCTTAGTTTCAGAAATTACACTCCGCTCAAAAGTACTGGAACGGTATACTAAAACATTTGGACTTGACATCCAGGGGCGTAACCAGAAAATCGGCCAAGGGTGGTCGTACATGTGTGCATGTCATTGTTTATCATACCATGCATAAGTCAGGGTTTCATGAAAAAAATTCACACATCTGGAACGATACCGATCACACTCAAAATCAAGCAGAAATAAATCTAAGCAATAATAAAGTTTGCTGAGCTTACGTCACGAGATAATGCCACTCTCTTTGCTGTTGCTTTGTTGTTGAAACTCAAAGCCTACTTCCATCTCATGCTGACTGATTCGCTAGGTAACAGCCAATCAAAGTGCTCATCACAGACAGCCAACTCCATTTTGCGTACTATGATCAATGGCTCATTAATTCAAATCAATTCACATCTAAAAATCACACAAATTTCTTTTTCACAATTGTAAATGCTGCATTTAATTGTTCCTGCTTGTATTATGAATGTGTTGGGCAGGATATGTCGGATACAATGAATATGTGTGCATTTTTTTTTTGATGAAATCACAACTGTGGATGGTATGATAAACAATGACTTCTCGGCCCTGGTTGTGGTGTTTATTTTATGGCTATAGTGTTGAAGTAATGATTTTGATTGATATTTAATGTAAGACATGTATGTATGCTCTTAAGGCATATTCTTTTAGTACTTGCATGCAGACCAATTGTAAATCTGTTCTTTAAATGCGCCGTTAATACAATTAAACTTGTGGCAGAGTATTACTGCATCTATGTAAAAATGGCAGGAAAATCACAAATTTCAAATATTTCCCCGAGATATGGGGGTGCCCAGAGAGTAACAAGGGGTGGTTTTGGACAAGACAGCAACATTTCAGGTTTACTTCCAGATACTGACATCTGGTTTGGATACACAACGATGCTCGGTTGCAGACTTGGAGTTTTGCCTGTAAAAGAGGAGTTCAAACGCAAAAGCAGACATCTGTTTTCTTTTTTTGGTGAATATATATATATATATATATATATATATATATATATATATATATATATATATATATATATATATATATATATATATATATGAGAGAGAGAGAGAGAGAGAAATATATGAAAGAAAGAGAGAGATTGCTAGCTAGATAGCTAGCTAGATAGATCACTAGCTAGATCGCTAGCTAGATAGATAGATAGATAGATAGATAGATAGATAGATAGATAGATAGATAGATAGATAGATAGATAGATAGATAGATAGATAGATAGATAGATAGACACATAGATTAGATAGATGCTATTTTAAATGAATACAAACTAAGCAATGAAGAGGCGGATTTGTAAAATGAAAACAAGCAAAAACTCTTTTGAAGTACATATCCTTGCCAACAGTCGTTTGCGCATATGTCGACTTCACATCGTACAAGATAACGAGCCACTTGAATATTTTGTGCCACAGTCAGAAAGAAGGATTAAAAGAAAAATGACTTCCTGTCTGCGAGAGTTTGCCATAAAGCTTGTCCTCTGTGTTATGTAGGACACACTGAATGGCCTGCCTTCTTCAGCTTCTTTCATTTCTCTAGATTTGTCATCATTCGCTCCAGTGTGTGCCCTTGCTTCCTCTGGTAGTGGCCAGCCCGCGACATAACAACCCCTCCCACCCACTGTGATTTAATTAAGTGGCTGCTTTCCGAAGAAAAATATGGCTCCCTCTATTGATCATGGCGGATGGAAGCTGACAGGCCGGGCTAGCTGGGACGGCTGCTTTCCTAACTCGCTCTACTGTATGGATCTGTGCGCGCGCATGCACGTGAATCATCAGGGAGCTGTAGCATCTAAATCAAACTAAGCATTCTCAAAAGCTCTCCTGGGCTCCTGCAAATCCCTTAGACGCTCACAAACACACACACACCTGGACAGACAATCTCACACACACCACACACACACATTCCTTTGAAACACACCTCACATCAGCATTGTAATAGACACTGTCTGCACTTTTCCCTTGCCTGCATGTGTCTTTGCGCCCATCCATGTAAGGCTGTAAGTATCTATTAGCTTTTGTCAATGCTGTAATTAAATTGGACAGCTTAATGCAATTCTCTGTGATCCATAGGCCTTTATGGTTATAAAAGCTTTTCTGGCCCCTAGCCAGAAACGGGACGCTCACTAAAATTTAGATGCCTTACAAGCTGGGACAAAAGAAATTTATTGTCAGAGGGTTGAGGTGCACACGCCGCTGTTTGTGATGGGTTAATCCGCTGGCACATTCTGTACGTGACACTATTTTGTTACGATACTTTTTCTTATTGGTAGTGCTGTATGTGGGATGAAGTGATATTGCAGGGATCCACTTGCCTCAAGTGCTTTGGCTTAATGGCACTCGAGCCTCTTGATCAATCCCATTTGGACCAAATGAGACTTGTTGGCTAGCATGAACTTAATAAGCTAATAAAAACATTGTAATAATATGATGACATAATACTTAAAGAGTAGCGATGAATATTCATTATGGATAGCCTGGAAATGCTTTTTAAATTTTTGATGCCATGTTTCTGACACCATGAAATGGTATTGTCAAAAATGCTTTGCAATTTAGCATGATCGCCAATGGAACTCATTGTGGGCTAATTTCATGGTTTAAACTGTAAAAATAGGCAAGGTAAGCCAGCTTTCATTTATATTTCACATTTCATTCACAAATTAACGCAAAGTGTTCCACATAATTTACAATACTAACTGTAAAGGGCATTTACAACAAATGAGGACCCTAAAACACTTCGCGTCAATACCATCGAACACAGTGGTTCTGAACCTTGTTAGAGGTATGGAACCCAATCAGTTCAAATGCACATTCTGTGGGTGGACCCCAATTCAAAGAAAAAAAAAGGAAAGAAAGAAAAATTGTTGAGGGTGGATTAAAAACTTCTACGACAGTGGACCCTTGTACGTGTGGACAATATCAAGGCTGTTGGTTGGTCGACTTGTCAAGTCTTTCTAAACTAGGAAGAAAACCTTTAGGAGCAGTTCCACTGACTACTTCACAAGTTTCGCCTTTCGCGAGTTCTTTTCGGAACGTAACCCCGGCGATAAATGAGGCTTCACTAATGAGGAAGAGAGTGTTTCCCTCATAGTGGTGATGACAACTTGTGGCCCTCTCTATCATTTAAGTCGCCTCTGCATTTGCCCCTCAGCTGAGAGGTATCACTTCAACATACTTTTTTGACACAGATTACTTGGCATTTCATCCATAATGTACTTCAGACATTCAAAAGGGCAATACCTAGAAGCATTCACAATCAAAACAGCTGAAGACCTTCAAAAGCAGAGCAGAAAAACGACTTTGCCATGAGCCGAGATTTTGTGGTATCGTATCAAATTGTTGAATTTGTGAATAGCAAATCTTAAATACGTTGGGACTTCATGCATATATTAAAAAAAACACTGGACAAAAGACTGAAGTGAGAGTACAGGGTGAGCAGAAGGAGGAAAGGTTGTGGGGGGGGGGATTGAGATGTACTCAAGGGGGTTAAGAAGTGTGTGTATGTGTATGTGTATGTGTGTGTGTGTGTGTGTGTGTGTGTGTGTGTGTGTGTGTGTGTGTGTGTGTGTGTGTGTGTGTGTGTGTGTGTGTTCAGGAATACGACTAAATATAACTCCCGCATAGGATTTCATGATGATTTTG
>CAAKHF010008060.1:17108-28991 GCA_901007745.1 Hippocampus kuda
TGTGAAAATGAGACTGATATGATGATTAGGGTGTAGTGTACATTAACACAAAAAATATCATACTAACATGCACAAAGACACACAAATGGCTGTTTGTTTTTTCCTCCTCTACATCCCTCGCAATCGACTTGGAACCACTCCGTGAGCTACCGGTCGATAGCGATCGACGTAATGGGCACACCTGCTTTAAGGTTACAATACTTACCACCTCTATATACAAAAGATCAGATCAAATACTTTGAAAATGCCATAATAAAACAAGATGATAAACGATGTACACAAATGTGTGTGTGTGTGTGTGTGTGTGTGTGTGTGTGTGTGTGTGTGTGTGTGTGTGTGTGTGTGTGTGTGTGTGTGTGTGTGTGTGTGTGTGTAGAATAAAGAAGCTGAGTGAGGGGTTTTAGCTTTATAAGCATCTGGGGAGCACCTTATCGCCCATAAATAACGCAGGGCAAATTAGCAGATTGCACAGAAGGAGGAGGCAGCAGGGAGGGTGCGGGTCATATATGCACGCGTGTGTGCGTGTCTTGATGAGCATCTACGTATGCATGGTGCTGAAAATAAATGAAATGCGCACGCTGGCTGTATGTTTATTAGACAATGTGTTCTGCACTTTCGCGACCACCACGCTCACCTTTGAGGATGTCTCGATGTTTGCGAAAGTTCTGATACGTTTCTCAGCAGGTCTTGGTGTTGTCAAGGTTACCGAGGACCATTTCAGTAGAAGGCCAATTATTATTATTTTTTTTTGTGAACAGAAAACAGAAAGAGCAGCGCAAGTTGTCCTGGCATTGTTTGTAAGTTTGTAGTGTTTGCTTTTAATCATCATGTAACAAAGGAAACAGCCAATGTTATGTTTTTGTTACAGATGGCCAGCATTAACAGCATTAGGAATGACTAGGGATGGACAGATACTGCCTTTTTTTTTTAAATTACTATTTACATCTCCTCACAATCTCAAGTGCCAAAACTTGATAATGGTATTTGTTGTGTAATTGTGATCAAAAAATACTTATTAGAGTCATCCTGGAATCTTAAAAGTAACTGCACAAGCCAACGATAAACATTGCTACCTCTTGAAAGGTATACATGTCAGGATGTTGTTATAGTATCGGTGCTTTGCATCGGTGAACGTTTATGTGTATTGATAGCTTCCAGATGCGCAGTATCGGCACCAATACTGGTATTGGAACATCCTTCAAAGTCACAATTTCTAAAATGTCTTCATTTCAGCAATGTGTCACGTTGGTTCTTATGTTTGAGATTCTGTGTCCTTTATAAATTGGTCGATTGGAAGGCAAGATGCCAAAAAGAGGTGATTAGCATTTGCTCTACGTCAAATGGAGTAGTCAAGTCAACTTGCCCTATTCATCGACGAATCGGTTCAACTGCGATCACATATATATACATCAGACTTTGGACTGCTTGAGTGTAAATAGCCGCTTGGCTAACCACAACACCCTCGAGCTGCCGCTGTCCGTCAAGACTTTACGGGCTTTCATTATTGAGCACTTTTTTCTGGTCTGCAGAATCGTCCTATTATGAAGACTTAGGATTTGTTTTAAATTGGGGGAAAAATGTCTACTTTTAATATCCCGGGCCTTGTTATTCTCATTTTTCGCACATGTGCACAAGGAAACCCCTTTATATCATAATCCTCCACAATTCAACAAGATTTTTACGAATGGTTCATGTGCTCAAAATCCCCCAAGGTGAAATAAAGCGATCATGATGGCTAACAAGCGTCCGCTGTCAACCTGCCTTCTCGAAGAGTAGCCGGCTAATTCCACTGACAGTCTTCTTCTTACTCTGCTTCGACTACTTTTTCTTCCAGCATGGCTGACAGTCCGTCTGCTTGAATGAGAGCTGGAGCGAGGGATGCCATGGATTTGAAACAGCAGGATGGAGAAAGAGAATGGAATTAAGAAAGAGAGAGAGCTGTGTGTGTGTGTGTGTGGTTGCTATGCTGTCTCCAGGTTCTAATCTCTTTAGTGAGCCCCATGATCCAGTTAGGAACACTGAGTGGCTAATGTCAGGGCTAACTGGATGAGAGGGCTTTGTGTGCGTCTTTGTGTGCGTGTGTGTGCATGTGTGTGTGTGTGTGTGTGTGTGTGTGTGTGTGTGTGTGTGTGTGTGTGTGTGTGTGTGTGTGTGTGTGTGTGTGTGTATGCTTAGCATGCTCTGTTTATTATGTGTGGTCTGAGATAAGCAGACAGGTGCAGGAAACACATCCTTAATTCATCAGCCAGGTCGAGTGTGGGTCAGATGACAGGGTCGGTGCTGGTTACATAGCTTCACAACAACCTATAACATCAACTGACCAAAAATGTGATTCATAAGTGCGGAACAGCGAGGGGAATAAATTACATTCAGCGTTGGATTCTCTTATCATTTCCACAAGATATTACAAATGAAGCAGTAAATTGTGGGCATTTCTCTACCTAGACAAGCTTATTATTGGTCTTCTCTTATAACTCAGGGACTGTGAATTGCGTGGTTGTTGGAATATTGAGAAATTTCAGTTGAGCCAAATGTGAGAGGAATGTAAGGACTGTCTTTCAGTCGGTTGCCATAATCAACCATGTAGGTAATAATCGCACCGTCTCAAAACTGGATTGCGAGTGTAAAATTTCACTTCTCTTGATATTTTGTAAAAAGAAAACAGCGAAATGGGAGGATGTAATTTTTTACTTTCAAATAAGCAATCGACTGATCACAAACACTGTCACAAGTCATGTACACAGACAATGTAACAGTACACACAGTCATACACTTTTTATACTCTGAACAAATAATATTAGTGCTGTACTGATTAGCTGAGAGGAGTTGAGCTGTCTCAATGACCAGTACATCCATCTGTCTTATACTGTCCCCAGGTGGTCAAGGAACAAAATCAGCCACCCTATTAATTTATTTTCTTCATCATTCAATTTCTATGGGCATTGATTACAAATTACTGCATATACGGCTTCAATATAAGCCAATGACTAACACGTTTCAGTTAATAAAATAAAAAAAGAGGCGGTATATGGCTCAAGCCTAAATGCTATCTCCTGCAAGATTTAAGCATTACTGACAACAACAAAAACATCCATCCATCCATTTTCCGATCCGTTTATCCTCACAAGGGTCGGGGGGCATGCTGGATCCTATCCCAGCCGTCTTCGAGCAGTAGCCAGGGGAGACCCTGAACTCACACTCACACCTAGGGACAATTTTGAGAGTTCAATCAGCCCACCATGCATGTTTTTGGAATGTGGGAGGAAACCGGAGTAGCCGGAGAAAACCCACGCAGGCCCGGGGAGAACATGCAAACTCCACACAGGGAGGCCAGAGCTGGAATTGAACCCGGTACCTCTGCACTGTGAGGTCAACGTGCTAACCACTGGCCCACTGGGCTGCCCAAAAAAAAAAAAAAAACAACAACCAAATGCTCACATCCACTAAAGGGCGTACATGCACAGCATGACTACGAAAATCTGAGCATTATAGCCCTCAGTATTACATTTCTTTTTAATATTATTAATTCAATTGGCATTTTGGAGAAATGCGCTTTGAAATCATTATTACAAGATAAACACAAAGTGACATTCGGTATTCACTGAAAAAGTCATGTTCTTGCTCTGATTTATGACAATATGTATACAAATGCATATCTTGGAATAATATGAGTTACTCCACTATGCACGGGCATGAAATATATGACATATGCGCCACTGCCTGTCAATTTATGCTGGCAAATGTGCTCCAAGCTGTCGCGGCGTGATGAAAATGGACTTTGCCATCAGCACTTTTGTCACAGAGGGTAAAAGTACAACCAAACACCCCCGAACACTGTAATAAATGATGAGGCTCTGACACGATGCGAATGAGGAGCACTCACAAGTAATGGCCGCCCGCTCATAAACGTGCATAAACATGAGCGACTCCCGCGTTTCTTTTCGACTTATTCACATTTGTCTTCCTTGCGACCAGGTAAGAAATGACAGGAAAATAAATATATTTTTTAAAAACGTTCTTCACGAAAGAAAGAAAAAAAAACGTATTACCCAAATTATTTTCCAGAACACCTCATCAAGAGCGGCCGCAACCCTTATTGGAATATGAAAATCCTTCATGCCCGAGGCAAGGATGGGAATAAAAGGATGGATGTGGACGGGATGAAATTGAACCCAATTCTGTCCTCCCCTTCTCCCTTTCAATCACAGTGGATCGTCGTGTCTGTTTCTCGGCCTGGACATAAGGCACGCTTGTGCGTGTGTGTGTGCGTAGCATGTATAGAAGCTATGTGGTATGCTTGCAAGACCTGTAATGGGAGCCAGAAAAAAAATCAGGCTGCCCAGCAGCATTATAACAAAATCTACTATGCTAATGGAGAGGGTGGCGATGAGAGACGATGAAGAATAACAATGTACACGCGGCCCTGTGACTACTGATTTAGCTAGCTGGAGGACAAGAAAAAAAGCCAGCCTCGTGACTCAGCAAGAATGAAGAGATCAAGTGAATTGTTTTGACCATAGTTCAGTTATTTTTTTTGTTTTTTAATCAGATAGCTAAAAAAAGTTTGTTCTTGGCCAGTTAGCCTGAGGCTAACGCAGCTAGCATTCATTTGCAACAGGCGTAATGCTAAAATTAATTACAATTTCTTGTACACATAACCATCAATGATAAGTGGTGAGTTTAAATGCTGGTGCTAAAGTTGTCCTCCAATTCCAGAGACCCACAACATGATGTGAGGCCAAATTTGAGTAACATGCGGTTTCAGGTATATCACCGCTCCAGTGATAGAAAAATCGTGAAAAAAAAATTGATGTCATCTTCTGTAATTTTGTTGCTAAGTAACTATGTTGAAGTTGGTGGAGGAGCTTTCATTTACACAGGTCAAAGGCCTATTGTGAAGTAATGCTTTCTATAATACAAAACAATTTTATATGGTGTGTTTCACTACCAGGTGCAACAAAGCATTTAACATAAAAGAACAACATTGCAACAACAAACGAAAGTGAAAACAGTTGATTAAAACCCATTATTAATGATACTAACAGATATACTGTAGACACCAGTAAACAATTGAAAAGCGTCAGTCTCATATTGGGTCCAAAGCCAAAGACATGTCTTCAAAAGAATCTAAAAAATGGACTAACATTCAATGGAAGGTCATTCCAGACAGCCACAGAAAAGGCTCAATCCCCTCTGAGGCTCCACTGAGTCCTCGGCGGCTCAAGTAGTGTCTGGTCTGCAGACCGGGCAGGTGCGTAAGGGGTGAAGGAGCTCAGAGAGGTAAGCTGGGGCAAAGCCCTTTAGAGATTTGAAAACAAAATTAAGAACGCCCTGGGAGCCAGTGAAGGGAAGCCAGAATTGGATGTTCCCTCTTACGAGCTCCAGTTGGGAACCGAACAGCAGCATTTTGGACAAACTGGAGATGCTTCTGGTAGAACTTTCTGACTCCAAAATAATGTGCATTGCAGTAATTTAGCCAAGTTGTTACACAAGGCATGGATTACTGTTTCCAAATGCTGCTTAGCTAGCTGCCTAAGGTGAGGGACGCAGGATTTTAACAGCAGCACCAATTTGCCAGTCCAATTTAAAATCACCATCCAATTTAAAACCCAAGTTCGAGACCGTGAAGCGAAGGCTGGAGCGTCACACAGGCCATAGCACTGTTGAATATTGAAGTCGCGCTTTGGTGCCATGTTGTGGAATGCTTGGTTTTCAATCATTGTGTCAGGACTCTGTTGCCATCCCCCGTGCGGCAACTCTGTACTTAGCTTGTGATGAGTTGATGGCAACAACGCAGCTGTCCCCCTGCGGCGCATTTAGTCCAGTGGAGCCACCTGAACTAAGTCACCTCCTCACAACTAAGTCACCTCCTCACAACCGGGTGGCCCTCTCACTCTCTGGCAAACACTTTTGACATCGCTTCCCCATTGTTCCTAATCAGCCACATGACTCAACGTGGATGTGATCACGTCAGTTTGTAAACACAATCTCGCGGGTGGAGGTACAAGCTCGGGCGGCGGCAGTTAAGTATTACAAGAACCAGGCGGGCCGTGAAAATGTGGTAAACAAAAAAATGTTCTTTTCAAAGAGAGCTCAAACCACATGGATGTGACAACAGGATGCAGTCTGAGTTTCACGTTCATCCCTACATTATATATGATTTACACACACAGTAATGATAATTAAATGGAATGTGAAGACATTGGCAACATTTTGGAAGATGAATGAATGAATGAATGAATGTTTTATTTTTGAGAATCACTTGTTAGGGTTACGTCAAAAAAAAAAAAGCCTTGAAAATGTTACCATTCTTATGCGTATGTGCCAAAGGCGAAATTCAGAAATCAGAATGCCATGTTTAGACTTGTGGGGGCACATAGAACATTATATCATACAATATTTTAACTCGACAAAGTTGGTCTTTGTTCTTGTAAAGATAATGGCATTTTCCTTGACTGTTGTAACATGCATTTTTGTTTTGAAAATAAGACACGTTTTAATAACTCTTGACAATGATTCTCAAAATGGTACGCTGGTCCCTTGTGGTAGGCAAAATATGTGCCTCTGTTGTATGAAGATTTTTTTTCCAATATTTCTGCATTGATGAACTGTTTAGGGATTTTTTTTACTTAGCTTTTGTGTAGTACAGCTTTATAAAATCATTATATCAGGACACTTTCTTTTTCCATTTTCCGAAATTCAAAACCTGAGGAGCACTTAGACCTACTATGTTACTGCACTGTACAATTTTTCTCGGCACTTGGTATAAAAAGTTGGCAAACCTCTGTCCTTTGGCATTTAGTGCACACATGATAGTTGTTATGTTTAATTTGCTTTATTGGGTGATGAGGGCATCTCCGCTGATTACCCAAATCAAAATGAAAATTGCAGCTCTTCAGTTGATGAGCTCATTACAAGTATTGATTGTGTCCAACAACGAAACGGCTCAACTCAAATAGAGCAGAGCTGCACGTTGGGAGTGCACCCAGCAGGTGGGCTGCCTCCCGTCACCCCTGCGCTGCACTTGAAACATCAACAGTAGATGGCGCTGTGATGCTTCTATGGGTCACCACTGACAACCAGAGGTTCCATTTATTAGGTACACGTGCACAATCTAATGCTGTCAATTAAGGACTTTAGCAAACGATAATATTGCTCAAGACTGATTTGATTTGACACTCACAGGTAGGTAGTAATGAAACCGTAGAGAGTAAGTTGATACGATTCTCCCCCTTTTCATTGTGTCCGGTACAAAGATGTCTGGAGGATGTCTGCTCTTCCACACCTGTTACATGTCCTCTCTCAGCATGCTCTCAGCCTCCTGTCTGTCTGCGATGTCACCCTTTCACTCTCAGTTTTTTTTAATCCCCAGCCCCCTACAAAGATGTCTGGCACACACTTGAAAGGTTCTCAGAATTATTATCCTCACCTTAGCCAGCCTCTGAAGCCGACACGCTAACAGGCTACCAAGTGGCAAGTATGTGCTTGCGTGAGTGGGGGGTGAGAGAGAGAGAGAAAGAAATATATGAAACCAATGACCACATGCGTATAATGTACGCTCACAGGTCACAACAAAAGGAACACCATGATTCTGTGTATATGAAAAAAAAATGTTGACTACAATGTGGCCCATCATTGTTTCTCATCCCACTTATATACGCCACAGCAAAAGTGTTCCACTAATTACCGTGTCGGATATTTGTGCAAAATCTAGATATATTTGGTCAAAGTAGGACATGGGTTTGAAAAAAATAATGAAAGAATACGTTACAGGAGTTCATATATTCATATAAGTTTAAAAATGGATAGCGTGTCTGTCTGAATACGCAATGATACATGCCGTTTTCGCTGGGCTCTGGTTAACACACTTAAACGTGGATTCATTGCACTCGTAGATGAGCTTCGAGGAGGAGATGCCTGCCAAGACACGAGCAAGTGATTTTCAGATCACTGAAGACTCTAAATTCTCCATTGGTGGATGTGAGTGACTGTGAGTGGGTGTTTATCTATGCGCGCTATAGCAATAGAGTAGGCCAACTCTTTTGCCTTCATTTGAGTGTAAGGCTAACCTCCAGAGGTGGAAAATGACAGTCCAGAAAGTAACCATCATCCACACCATGCTAATGGAGTTCATAAGCTTGTACCTCAAGGCACCATTGTACTTCTACTCACAACGTAAATGGATGCAATGCGATTAGCTGTGTACAAAGGAGCATTTTCAAGGGAAAGGTGAGAACTAGAAGTGTAAAGTCATATTTAGACTAAAACGACTCACTTTTTTTCATTCCCATTAAAAAAAAAAAAACACCACACGTTCACGTTCCTCGCCTCAAACCAGCGACTCAATCCACTGACGCGCATGTAAAAATAGCTGCCGGCATTGGCCGGCGGCTTCGGAAAAATCAAGTCCTGTCGGGAAGTGGCGGCGGAGCTTTGATTTTTCCCGCCGCTCGCTCTGGCTGTGAATGCACCGCGGTCACCTCTTATTATTCTTTTCAAACGTGCCTATCGGGCCTGTGGCTTCAGCCCTGGGGGCCCCCCCCTACCTCATATCCTGATGTCGGATGACATCACAACGCCATCAAGGATATACATTTGCATGGCTACTCCATCTTGAACTTTTGGCACATTATTTTTCTTTTTTCCCTTTTCTTTCCTACAATGACTTGGCAGTTCCACGCGCTCTGTCAGCAGGATTCTGAAAACTACCAACCTCATTTTCACATCATTGTACTGCACCAGAGCAGCGTGGGAAAGCTCAACATTGCAAAAACACAACATTACTATGCAGCAGCATTTCCCAAACTTTATTGAGCCAAGGCACATATTTAGCATTAGAAAAACCGCAGGGCTACAAAAATGTCACAAATATTGATGACCTCAGCTCAAGAAATGTCTTGCCACCCGTCGTCATATGGTACACTTAGACAACTGATTCGCTCAGTGCTCCACAAAGGGAATGACAAACATGTGATGTTGTGTGGAATTGCCGACAGAGAGGCGGAGAGCAAGTGTTAGCATACGTACTGCCCCCCGGCTCCGTGCCTGTACACTGGCGTCCACCCCGGTGGACAAGGTAGCCTTCGGGTAGGAGGACGTTTCCCGATTGCTGTTTGTGTTTATGCACCAAACAGCAGTTGAGATTACTCTGGTGGTGGTCCTCTATTTTAAGAAGGGTGTGTTCCAACTTCCAGGGGTTCACACTTCTCAGTCGCCCTGGTCACATCTATTCAGAGGTGCTGGAGAGGAGGGTCTGTTGGGAAGTCTAATTTCAAATTTAGGAGGACCGGTGTGGTTTTCGTCTTGACCGTGGTGCTGTCGTCCTGCTCTACACCCTCAATAGCCCAACTCGGGAACAACCTCTAAGCGGTGTTGGGTGTGCCATCGGGCTACGAACAGTTCCCAGTCAACAGCCGACAACTGGGTCTTCAGGTACGCAGGTCGCTGCAGCTTTAGAATCCGCTTTGGGACCCAGTTGGAGGTTGCTCAACTGCAACAGCAACACCGTCAACAAAGTCCTCCATGTTGCATGGGAGTTCGCCCAAACAGTCTACATGTGCTTTGTGGACTTGGACAACGCATTTGACCATGTACAAGAAGAGATCTTGTGAGGGGTGCTCAGGGAGTACCAGATGCCCAAGTACAGGCTGTTGGGTCGCTGTCCTACCGGTCTCATAGTTTGGTCCACATTGATGGCAGTAAGTTGGATTCGACTCCAGTGAGGGCTGGACTTCACCAAAACTGCCCTTTGTCACTATCTCTTCATAGCCATTATGGACAGTTTCGAGGCACAGTCAAGGCACTGAGGGGGGTCCAGTTTGGTGACCACAATATTCCCTCTCTTGCTTTTTGCAGATGATGTGGTGCTGTTGGCTTCAAGTCGCGATCTTCAACTCTCACTCGTGTGGTTCACCGCCGAGGGTGTGAATCGGTTAGGATGAGAAGCAGAACCACCGAATCTGAGACCATGGTACTCAAATCGGAAAAGGGAAGATTGCCCTCTCCAGAGTAGCAAAGAATTCCTGGTGAAGAAGGAGCTGAGGCAAAAGGCAACGCTCTCAATTTACCTGTCAATCTACATTCATCCCCTCACCCGTGGTCACGAGATGTGGGTGGTGACTGAACAAAACAAGATCTCCGATACAAGAGGACGAAATGAGTTTCCTTCACAGGGGGTCTGGACTTTCCCTTAGAGGTAGGGTGAGAAGCCTGGTCATCCGGCAGGTGCTCAGAGTTGAGCCTGTGCATCTTGTTAACCCTTCCATGCGCAAATAACAAAAAGCTACAACGGGATTTTTGCCCCAAGTGCATTTATTAGTCTTTAGGCATGAATAAAAAAATAATGGCAGTTCATAGGAACACACATAAGGGTCCATTGTAGTGGTTGATGCACAATGGGGACATTAAGACTAATTAATATAAGAGAAAACAACATTTGAATAGCTGTCCATTCCAGTAACTGCTGTCCCCGAAAGGGTGAATATGCCTCCTGAACGCCTCACTGCTGAAGTGTTCCGGGCACGTGCCCACTGTGAAGAGGCCCCGGGGACAACCCAGCCACACTGGAGAGACTATGGGCCCTGTCTGGCTTGGGAACACCTCAGATTTTACATTTACATTTACTGTCCATGTTCATAATTTGAGATTTGTAGCGAATCGTCTTACTGGAGGGATGCAGTCCCCCTGCTGGACATGTAACAAACGTAACATGCTTTGGGTGTTGTTGTCTCCCATTACCCCAAGATTGGACCGGCTCATTGAGGAGAAACAAGCAGAGGGCTTGACGACACCATTCAGCAGAACACCGAGTTTCATTTTCAATTAATTTTCATCATATCATAAATAGCATGATGCAGGTGTCCCTAATGTTGTGTCCAGTGAGCGAATGTCACAGCATACCGATTAAGACTTGACACAGTGTGAGTTTAATGGATTCCATAGTTGGCAAACGAACGTTGTTTTTCTACATACCAAGTTTGCCAATGGCCTGATCACATTTTCCTTTGAAACATGACAAATACGCTCGATTCCCACAACAAACCATCAACACTCTGAAATAAACCGCTGACTGCTCAATCTTGAAATGTCGTCACCCTGCGCAAAGTGGACTATTTTATTGAACGCTAATACCTTCGGACACTCCGCCCTCTCTTGCACTTTCCCGTTAAAACACAAACTCCTTGAACGTGCTCAGAGCAACAATTCCATGAGAGCAGATGTAAATAAACCCGGATCATTTTCTCGATTGTCTCTTGACATGTGTGTGTGTGTGCGTGTGTGTGTGTGTGTACATTAGCAGTGCTTGTGCTGAGCTATGCAGTCTCGCACACAAACTCATTAAAATGGCTCATTTCACCCCACCCACCGGCGAACAGACACACATTGTATGATCGCACACGCAAATACACACATCCCGCGTGAACATGTCCCAGGGTGATTTAGTCTGCCGTCTGCTAATGTAATCATTTATTTGGCTTTTATTCCGCAGAGGCCTTTTTGTTTCCTGCCATCAACCTTTAATAATGGACCATCATTTTTTTCTTTTTTTCACATTTACATTAACTATAGACTACTGTTAAGATACGTTTTAATCCAAGAAAAATATATTTCAAAATGAACTGCTGACCGTGAAAGCGTGCACATGGAATTCAGTTCACTTTAATTTGATCTTATTTTATAGTAAAGCAGTGCTGGTGCCGCTTGGAAAGCTCAATTGTACTTGTGTTGGATTTTTATGAATTTTAATTTGATGTAATCATGTCTCATTTTGCTTTTTTTTTTTTACAAAATAGTTTATTGAATTAGTGTTGGGTTTTGTGAATTTACTTTGTATTTTTTTAACTGTGTTTTGCATTTAAAATTGTGTGTGTGTGTGTATGTGTA
>CAAKHF010008065.1:0-18628 GCA_901007745.1 Hippocampus kuda
CCCTTGTTCTTTTTTGCCCTCGCGGTGTCATCGTTGCAATATGGACTACATTTATAAATGTGCTGCTGGAATGAATATTTAAGTAGCAAGATGACATCCCCTGACCTCAATCTATGAGCAATTTCCCTCCCCAAACTATGTACGGAATATGTTGCCAGGGATGGGATGTCAAATGAAGGTTCGGAAAACAGCATGAACACGTTATTTTCCTACGAGCTGCAAATTTTAGATTTGGAGTAACAATGTTACTAATTTGGTTGTCATTTTTTTCCAATAATGTGAAGTGAACCTGCAATACCGCGAAGAACAAAAACCCGATAGTAAACGATGCCCACGCAAATGTATTTGGAAACAGCTTTCATTTTACGGGATGCCGGCAAAGTACTGCTTTTATTAGACAAGGCTATGGACTGCCCACGTGAAGCTTGTTTCTCACTTCACAAGGTATCAAGTTCCTCATATGAGAAGGTTTTGCTGCTGCTGTTTTGGTTAGCAAACGAGTTGGCAATGGACTTTATTTAGTAGCTTCCCCAGACGTGATATTTTTACAGTTACCAAAAAGTTAGTTGGCCGTGGCTTCTTGCCCAGTTTAAGCCGATTCACGGCTTGATTTTCAAAACTCCGAGCTCCTAATCCCGGAGATTTCTCGTCCTCGGGAACGTCCGCCTCAAAGGCGGCTCAAGCGTATTTCCCGTCTCGATTTGTTCAGTGGTAGATAATCTTCGATCGTGCGTTGCTCTTCATTGAAAAACGTACCTGACTTTTGGTGTCGCGTGACTCGACGGCGGCCGGGACGATGAGAGATGACCACAATTTCTGCCACCGTGTGCCGGCAGATTTGCGGCGAATGACGGCAGGCTTCATGGGCATGGCGGTGGCCATCATCCTGTTCGGCTGGATCATCGGCGTGCTCGGTTGCTGCTGGGATCGAGGACTCATGCAGTACGTGGCTGGCCTGCTGTTCCTGATGGGAGGTGAGTAGCACGAAAACGTCACGCCTTCACCCGATAATGAGACTACTACAACTCCGATTGGTCAATTAAAGTCAGTGAGGTTTTTTTGTGGGGGAGGGGGGTGCAAAGCTTTGGAATGACATGCAAAACAAAACCTATGATCTCAATAATATTAAAAAAAATTGAATGAGTTGATTTTTGAATATTGGTTTGCTGTTCAGCAGTTTTGTGCCATCAATGAATGTTTTTTTATTTTGTTTTTTGGGGGGGTTTTTTTGCATGAGAGCCCTGAGGAAAAAATATATATTTTTAAATCACAGTATGTGGTTGTTAAAGGCTGGATGCTTAACAGACAGATTGAGAAATGTCTGATGTACATTGGTTGAATTAAAAAAAATAAAATAAAAAAAAGAACAAAAATTGCCTGAAATGTTGGCACTGCATCTCTCTTTTATGTATTCGGTTCATAAGAAATGAGAGAGCAATTTTGTTTTAATGAGCTGCTTTTAGGATTAAAAAACAAAACAAAACAAAAAAAACATAATAAATCAGTCCTTATCCACACTAAATCCGCCAAAATGAGCTGCCGCGCACTTTTGTTGCCACAGAGAATAGAGAAGCAGCCAGACAAAAGAACGACGATTAGCTCCTGATGGCGATGACAAAAAATCTGAAGGAAAACAAACGAATATTAAAACCACGTTTCCCTTCGGTTTAATTAAAAGAGACATCGTGTTTAAAAAAAATAAAAAAGATACAACCAAGAGGCATTGTTTTTTTGTAGATTATTCATGAAATAACAATCAGCTTTGAAACTAGCAAAAAAAAAAAATTTAAAACGAGGGCTCATCATGTATAAGATCCACCAGAGAGCAAATATACGACGGGTTTCACTGGCGATTTTAATTATAATTTAGGTCAATGAACGAGAGCAAGCAGGTGAGGGGGGGGGGAGTGCTGCAGCCCCCGCAGAGGATTCGCACGCCGGCCGGCGGTTGTACATCGAACGGGCCAATTAGGAGGCACAAGACAAGGCTCGGCCAGACCGCGGAGGCAGAATCCCAAAGAGGCGGCCCCATAAACTCACGTAGCGTTGCAAATGAGGCCAAATTTAGAACCAGCTGCCTCGACACCCCCTCCCCGTCCCCACCCAAAAAGGCCCAAATAAAACACTGTTGCGATGCCGGCGTAATTAGGCTGCGCGTCCTCCGCGAAAGGTGGCGGTTGAAGAAACACGACGAAATGCTTTTAGAAAATAAAAATAAGGCACACGTGTAAGAACGTACACAAAAAATGGCAAAAACAAAAGATTGAAAACTGATTTTGGTTAAATGTGACTTGGGGAGTTGCTGGTGGCAGGCTTGGCTGGTCACATCATGCCCCATCTGTTTTTTTTTTTTGTTTTTGTTTTTGGGGCAGGCACCTTCTGCATCATCTCCCTGTGCACCTGCGTCGCCGGCATCAACTTTGAGCTGTCGCGCTACCCGCGCTACCTGTACGGCCTGCCCGACGACATCGGCCACGGCTACGGCTGGTCCATGTTCTGCGCCTGGGGAGGTCTGGGCCTGACCCTCATCGCCGGCTTCTTCTGCACATTGGCGCCCTCCGTGCAGCCCATACCGAGGTCCACCTGCCCCAAATCACGACAAGAGAACGGCACCGTGTGCTAAAGCGGGCCCCGAAAAGTTTCTCCCACCCCCCCGCCCCCGACGCGGGAAAAAATAAATAAAATCACCATTTGTCCATCCGTCGACCGATCATCGCCGCTCTCTCCTGGTTACCGATTGTTTTGAAAGTTTTTTTTTAAAAAAAAATTATTTCTGTGTTTAAAAATGGGTGTTTGAAGATCTGCTATATTGCAACAAAAAAAAATAGAGAGATTAATAAAAAAAAAAACTAACAAGAAAAAAAACAGAAATATTATCAAAAAGCTGTACGTGTGTAATTGTTGTGGAGCTGGTCCCGCGTTTGAAAAGGACATCAAAGAAGAAGCCAAAGAAGAGGCTAAATTCTTTCGCTGAGCTGCGACGACGGAGGGCGTCCCTTCGAAAAATCGAACAAAGCCGTGACTTTGACGCTCCTTCCGGATTTGACCTCTTGGGGATCTTTTGAGGACAGAATCAACAAAACTGCCGGTAACTCCAACTGCCGAAGGATTTACGGACCGGCGCCGTTGTATTATACTGTACAGAATATTCCAGAGACAACCAGGAAGTGTCATTCCATCCCCATGTCAGGCTTATATGACGATGCCATAGCCACCATTTTATACATCGATTTCCTTTTTTTTTATTTTTTATTAACTCATTCAGTACCAGCCAATTCTGGACCAAGTCTGAAAAGACGTTTAAAAACGTCTTTGGGAGTGAATGAGTTAATTTAGTTTTTTTTTCACAAAGCTATTCGCATTGTGAAACCAACTGAGCAAATGTGAGTTTTGTTCCCGTTCTAGTCATGAGAAGTACAAAGTCACTATGAAGTGTGTTTGTGTGTGTGTGGTGTGGGGTTGCGACAAGTCGTCACGGGGAAAAAAAAAAAAAGAAAACGTAAAAAAAAAAAAAAAAGATCAAAAGGCAAAACGGAGCCTTGCAATTTTGTCACGAGTTTTGATGATGGGGCGATGCGGTATCTTGTTTCATCCGATTGATTTGAGCCACGACCTAAATGCTGAAGCGGTTCGGCGTGGAGTAGAAACGATGCGAAAATCGGATTTGACAAACCCGGGGAAACGAATATCAAAGCACAACAGGTCATATTTTGCTGTATGGATGTTTAAAAAGCCACAAAAAAAAAAAAATCCACAAAGGCCCAATAGAATCATTGGAACCATGCGCATGCGGCTAGCATTTTAGCATTAGCATTTTGGTTCAATAATTTTTCCAGACCACAAAAGGACATTGCCTACCTGACCTTTTTTTTTTTAATGTATTTAACTGACTGTTCAAAAATAATTTCTCAAAACTGTCTGAAATGTATGATATCAATGAAAATTACGCTTTTTCAGAGGACACCGCCGTCCTAAGAATCTTTGTCAGACGGTTGGGCCTTACTCAAATCTCACTCACGGTGCGCTTGTGAGTACAATTCCACTTCAAAAGCGTCAGCGGGCCGATCTTACATGGTCATAATGTCGACAATGAATTTCGAGTTCCGCTCCCCGGGGATGTACAATGTCGACGGGAAACGTGTACCTTTTTATGCTAGGCTAATGTCGTGTACATTATATGGCGCATGACGCACACGTTTGGCTATAGACAAGTGGAATTTCTCCACGGCAACACAATTTCGAAATGAAAGTTTACCACCCCCCCGCAAAAAATAAATCGCCAGATTGATGAGACTTTACTTTTGGGGCGGGGGGGTATATGCTCTTGGACGCAGGCCGGGAGGCAATTGAGCATGAAATTACTTTAACCCCAACACGGACATCACGGGCGCGCTGCTGCTGAATATTTTCATCGATGATGAAAGGGATGCGAGGACGAAATTCGAGTGGATCGATCGATAGATATATCGAAAGGTTAAAAAAATAAAATATATAAACAAGCACAAAGTTAAGGCCTTAGTATGACTTTAATAGCGATGGTGCAGGGAAACGTGAGGGGAATAGATATCCACACAAAACTGTTAAAATGCACCCCCCCCCAAAAAAAATAAAATAAAATAAAATTTGTTGCTAATTGACATGAGTCATATCTGAGAAGCACATCGTCATGGCGGTTTGTTGCGCAATGGACGGCCAGGAAAAATCCAATTTGACGTATCTGAAAGCCTCTTGATTTTTTTTTTTTGTTTGTTTTAAAGACAGTGATATTGCAACGAGCATTCTGGACTGAATCAAACATGATCTGTCGACCTTTAACATCAGTAACGTTGTCTGTCGAGTGAACATCAAATAAGATTGGGGAAAAGAAAAAAAAACAAAGAAAAAAGAGGAAATGTTCAACTGTGGAATGTAAAATCACAACAGAATAAATCTCATCGGTGTGTTTACTAATACGGTTGTTTTGTCGTCAATGTGGGTGAGCCGGAAAGGAGTATTTCGGAGTAACATCGCAAATGACAGGAAGCTGCCGCTCTTCCAAAAGCCGCCGTGTCACCCGTGTCACAATCAGCCCACTTAATGAGCTCTCATCCTGATTTGAGACAAAGTCATTAAGAATCTTTGCATGCCCGGCACAGTACGAGAGCTTAATTCTCTCTCCCGGCACCATCTGCAGCCTCCGCTGGAAGATCCCGAAAAGTTAATTGGCCCACGCCGAAGGCACTCGGAGACCGTCCTTTTCGGATGCGCTCACGGGGGGGAGTTACGGTACGGGAAGCAAAGGGGTCGAGAGTCTCCCTCGAGCTTATTCGGGACCGTTGAGCTTGAAAGCGGTTCCGGCACGTCCGTCGTCGCGCTTCTTTTTACGGCTTGTTCTTTGGATTGGGGGAAGTGAAACAAGTCGAGCTGTAACGCTACACCCACAGGTCTCAGCGTATCTCCAAAGACTTCATCCAACGCTCCTTCCAACCGCCTACTACATATGAAGACTTTTTTTTTTAAACTATGGACTCTCAAGGGGAGGTGAGTGAGGGAGGGGGAGGGGTGTCACGCAACATTAGATATTATAGAACAATATACGAGAAGCATTTGGACCATGACAAGGCTTGATGTCGAAAAAACCTCCGGGGCCATAAATCAAAGAAAGAAAGAGAACTGACCTTTACTTTTGGGGATGCCTTACAGAGGAGGTCACTGCGTGTCATCACGTCCCTCATAAAAACAAGGAAGCCTGCAAAAGACGAGTCTCGATTATTGTCTTCATTTCAATTATCGTATTGATAAGGTGCGCCTAAAAAGCATTCAATTTTCTTTAAAAAAAAAAAAAACGAATCATCCGATGCGCCTTATTGTATTGTATTCCTTTAGCGTAGCTCCATCTAGTGATTGTGCATAGCACAACCGCAGCCACTATTGGAGCTTCTATTCTATGTAGTGCGCCCTATATATAAAAACAGTTTTTAAAAAAGGCCATTCATTGAAGGTGCGCCTCAGCACGGAAAAGATGGCACTTGAGAACATACAAAAACACATGAATGAAAAAAAAAGACAAGTGACATGTAAACAAACACCTTACACAAAATGCACCCCAAAATAAATAAATCAATAAATACTGCGGCTGTTAACTGAGTGGTCAATTCTCGACTGCTTTTGTTATCACATTTCGGCATCTTAATGCGCAGGAACTATGTCAAAGTCCGGGGAGGAGCTTCAATTAGTCTGGTCATAGGCCTTCTCTAATAGAAAACAGTGTTCTGCTGCCATTTTGTGGCATCACCAGGCAATTGCAAAGCTTTCTGGGTGGGTGTCAATTATTCACATCTCTTGCCCTCTTTGCGGGGGCACTGCGATTAAAAGAAATCAAAAACGGTATGTGGAGATGGCATCGATGACTGACACCGCCTAATTAATCTGCTGTCTATTGCACCTAAATACGAATGTGACTAAGCGCCGTGGCGCTAATCATTTTTTTGCGCCGGGTCTAATGAGGTTCCGCAGACAGTCAGGCCTCACGAGAACTGCAGCTTTCCCTGTTACCATGGCTCTATGAATAATAAATAGCATTGACAGCATGATTGCTGGTTGACTCACTAATCTCCACAGTTGGCTCCCGAAAAGAGGGCTAAGAAAACTGGGTGGGGTGGGAGTGGGGGGCTGTTTTGAAATGTCAAGATTCAAATCTGAGAATCAATTCGAAAGCGCGCTGGCCAATGACACATGGGTGAAACCGTTCGCTTCGAAATGAATTGTTGTTGCCCTCGGCGAGTCTGACGTAGTCAGCGACTGACCCGTTAACTGTGAATTAGATTATTGTGTTGATTCTTGCACCATTTTACATTGCACAACTGGAAGAACTTAAGAGTGGATAGAGAATTTGGCACCCCTACTTGTTAAATGGGAACGGGCACACACCTTCCAAAACTTGCAAGTTCCCCTGACAAACCCCAACTATTGTTGGGATGTTCTAGTAGGCTTTTCCAGAGATGACTTTTGCTTTCTGAACAGTCCAAAATATCAGTCAGAGTGAGCACAAAGCCAGGAGAACCAACCAGAACAGGGGTTGGCAACCCAAAATGTTGAAAGAGGCATATTGGACCAAATACATTTTATATATATATATATATATATATATATATATATATATATATATATATATATATATATATATTTTAATATGTCTGGACCCGCAAAAAATTAAGTCTTATAATGAAGGCAACACATGCTGTATGTATCTATATTAGCTACATTAGCCTGCTATCAAAATAACTACTTTGGCTACAAATATACAAAGCCCCCTAAGATGAAGGTGGCATTTGACGCACTTTTGCAGCGTGTTAACTATCGTAGCTCACGTGTACCGTTTAAAAATGCTTCTCTCGGCCATCCAGGTTCCCATTCTTAGCCAGTAATTCGGTGAATTGTACAGGAAACGCCGGTTTTTGTTTACAACAGCTACCTGCCTGTCATCCCGTCCTGCTCGTAGAAACGTGTGTCGCACAATATGACGCAAATCTTCGTTGACCGAAATGCTTAAATTTAATATTACACATTTTTACAGGATATGAAAACGTTAATAATGTTTTTACTTCTACAGAAACCATTTTGAAACAAAAAATATATTTTTCTCACCTATCTTTTTCCATTTTCAAATATGTTTGAAAAAGCTCCAGGTAGCCACTAGGGCGGCGCTAAAGAGCCATCTGCGGCTGTGGAGCCGCAGGTGGCGACCCCCGAACGAGCCCCCCCGAACTACAGTAGAACATCTGAAGTTTATTGAGGGTTAAATGGCGCTTTAAATGGTACCACGTACAGTACTGACTCTTATTTCACATGAGTTTAACCCTTTCCTGCACCCTGTTACCTGATAACATGATAAACTGTCCCTGAAAGGCTTAAATGTGATTGGCTGAGTCTCAACACATCCCACTGACAAGACTTATTTCTGTTCTGTATTTGCAGTTTCTCTCTGGAATATAAAATAAAATAATTTAAATTGAGTTTTACAGGCTGCGGGCTGTGTTAAAAATGGAATGAGGATTTTTCTTGGGTCTCATATTTTTTTAAAAAAAACCCTGGCATTATTAGAACGTGGGTGTGTAGACTTTTTAGACGAACTGTCTCGTCAGGAGAAAGAGTTATGGATTTGCGGATTTCCCGTCGCATTGACAGATTTTAACATTCACAGTATTATATTGACAAATTTGACTACGTCACGTTGCACAATTGTCCATTCACAAAGTCGAAAATGGAATGGACGTTGTTAAAAGCAGCACATGACTCATCCTGGATTATGAAGGAATCTAACGGATTGCTATCACAAAAAAAGAAGAAAAAAAACACTATCTTTTGCTCATTTGTCCATCTCCACGCACCCCCTGGGCGGCACATTGTCGTCTTCTCCTGATGATAAGATGAAGGTCAAAGGGGATGTCTTGGAAGAGCTGAATGAGAGGCTCGTATCAAGATGGAGTGGCCTCCGGACTGAGCGAAATTAAATTAGCGGCAAGCTCTGTTGAGTCCGAGAGAAAATGCAGAACCATAAATTGTATTCCCGACCACTACTCGTTGATACTAATGAAATACTCGCCGTGTCTCGCAATGGAGTGTGCCACTTGAAGTGAAATTCCTGTCAACTGAAAGGGACTCTACTGAATTCTGCCCACTTTTCACCCCCCTCCAACAGACAATTATTATTGTCGGATTTATTGAAGTAATTCATGAAATTAAAGCCCCGCACGACGTGAACGTTTGTGAGGAAATTTACGGTGGGTATTTGCTGCCACCGTGTGGACACATATAAATATACAGATACACGACGTCCAGTGAAGTTGTTTGAGAACAGTTTGGAGCCCTTTGCAAAAATTCCCTAACGACTCGACAAATTTGTTACGTCCTAATCCACCTTACAGTCGTTTGTAGACACTCCGTCAGGGAGGTTTTAAATTGACGATCGATATTTTTTGACAATGATAATCTTGAGGAGCCACTGGAAACGGATTACCTTTTGCATTTGACGACAAGATTTGTAGACATGGAGTGTAGAATTCGAGAAGTTGCCACAGATCCCCAGAGAGCAAAGTAAAATGTCCAAGCACTCGTGACACTCGGCGAAAAGGGGAAGATGACGAGACCGCCGATCGTCACGATCGCTCTGGTTCGAGTATAAAGTGAAGATGCTAGATGCCTTGTTGATACGGGAATTTATTAAATCATTCGGGCATGTAACTTTTTTGATTTACCTTGACACAAAACTCACAATTATACATGGGGAATCAGTCACGTGCATAAGCACATTGCACTTAATTGAACTGTGTTTTTTTTTTTCTCTCTTGAACTTTTTCTCTTCTTTCTACCTACAATCTTGCTGCTGAAGGCTGTAAATTTCCCCAGTGTGGGACAAATAAAGGATTATCTTATCTTATCTTATAAGACAAAGCGCAGGAAAGGGCGTTAGTGAGGAGATTTATTCAAGATTTGAATTCACAAGCGATGAACGGGAGCGTCATTTGCTTCTTTCAACCATCGCTAATAATCAACTGCTTACAAAGTGTACTAGGAATGGTAAACAGTATAGCAGTTCAAAATGCAGATTTTTTTTTTTTTTGACAATCGCGGTCGCCCACAAAATAACCCGCGTTAAGACTGGTTCGTAAGTAGAGCTGCTGTATCCGCGAGATCGGCAGCCGCGTCCCTCAAAACGATCGATTTGTCCGCCATGTGCAGCATGGACTTCAAACTGGCCCAAAACACTTGCTGCTTCCACTCGTCCTTGGGCCACTCCAGGTACGTCTGCTGCCGGAGCAACGTTCGCAGTCTCAAGTACTTTTTGGGTAGACAATCTGCGGGGATGGGTTCCAACAGGAGGAAAACCAACGAATCCTGTTGGATGTTGATCGCTCGGTGTTGGGCGAAGAAGAGCTCGTAGTTGCACCATTCGCTCCGGACGAAATCTTTGGAGAGGACAAACAGGGTTTTGTAGCTGGACTCCACGCAGTTGATGATGTTGTCGATGATCCACTCGCCGGGTACGAAATCCCGTTCGTGGACGCAGAGTGAAAACCCGGCGCCCTCCAAGGACGGCGCCAGCTTGTCGTTCACAAATTCGGCGTCCTTGTGACTGTACGAGATGAACGCGTGGTAGGTGAAGGACATATTCTTCAGCAGGTGCGAACGTTTCTTGCCCCGCCTCTTCACCCGGATCCACACCCATAGCATCTTGGTGTACCACACGCCATCCAGTTTATAGAAAAGCAGGCCCGCCGTGATCGCTACCGATAGCAAGACGGCGAAAGCGACGGCGGTTTGGAGCCACACTTCGCAGGCGATCGCGTTGGGTTTGTACTCGGAAAGGGGAAGGCCGGCAAACTTGACCGGCGCGCTGCAGAGGTAATCCAAGGGCCAGTCCAAGAGCAAGGACATGTTTAAACCGGTGAGGAACCAGTGGAGGTCACAGGAGCAGATGAAGGGATTGTTTCCGACTTTGAGGATCTGAAGCTGAGGGAGTCCGACCAAAACTTCCCGGGAAAGAGTTGTGATTGCGTTCTGGTCTACGAAGAGACGGATCAGATTCGGGGCGCTGAGTTGTTCCGGCAGCACTTGGATGCTGTTGAAACTGAGCTGGAGGTGCGTCAGTTTAGGGAACCGAGACAGGTCCTCTTGGGTGACGGCGGTTATTCCCGTTTTGGACAAGTAAATGCGCTCAAAGTTTGGCGAGAGGTGCTTAAAAACGTCGTTGCCCAGATTGTTATTGCCGAGATTGATCTCGATCAAGTGCGCCGGCCAGTTGCATCTTTCGTCCAGGGAGATGGAGTTGAAACTCAAATCCAGGGACTCCAGCCGCCGCATCTTGTGCGTCTGCGTCGAGATGAAGGACAAACTGAGGAAACGGTTCTTGCTCATCAACAGGTGCTTCAGGCTCGGGAAGGCCGACATGTCGGAACACGAAGGCCACCAGAAGCCAAAATCCGACAGGAGGTTGTCGGACACGTCCAGGGTCTCCAGCGTCGGCAGCGTGGTTAAAATTTTACAGGGTAAAATATTCATCCCGCTCCCGGAAAACTTGATGTACTTCAAATTTAACGCGTCCTCAAAGCTCATGTTGAATATCGGATACCTGTATTGATAATGGTTCACCTGATCAAAAGTGAGGGCGCGCAAACTGATGCTGTGATTGGCGGGGTGAAAGTGGAACTGCATGCCGTCGGGTTTGTCCTCGCTGTACGTGATGTTGACAAAGAAGAATTCCTGAAGAGGAGCCAGGCAAATGGTTTTTAAAAAGATCTCCAGGAAGGAGCTGTTGATCCACGTGTTTTCGATGGTGAGCTTTTGCAGGTACGGCATCGATCTCACGTTCAGGAAGGGGTCGACGGTGACGTTGCAGTCGTCGGAAAAGACGGTGAGGACCCTCAAGGCGCTCACCCGCGTGGCGTTCAAATCCACCAGCAGGTGGTTGAATGCGTCGAAGCGACCGCAGAAGTCAACGTAAAGGGAGAGTTTCTGCGGAGACAACATCCCGAAAGCTCCCGGCTCGTACACCCGCCAGGGGACGCCGGCGCCCAAAACCAAATGGTGCAGGGAGACGTTCGCCAGAGGTTTGAAGTCGTCTAAAAGCACCGATTGAGCCGCTTTGCTCCCCAAGGACAACACTTGCAGATTTGTAAGGTTCTGAAAAGACTCGGGGAGCCGATAGCTCTCGAAGAGATTATCCGACAAATCCAAGAATGTCAGTCGGGGCAGTGAAATGGCGGGAACGCTTCGGAATTCATTGGAGGATAAATTGAGAAATTGAAGTGCGGGAATGTGCTGAAACACGCTGGGAGAAATTTCCCCGAGCCCGCAAAAAGTTGCCTTCAGGAAACACAGGAGGGGAAGTCGGGGGAAAGCCTCCGCGGTGATACTCTTGATTGAGTTGTGAGAGATGTCCAGGTATTCCGTCGTGTTGGGCAGAAGTACGGGAAAGGACGTTCGATTTTGATTGGAGAGGTCGACGATTCTCCTAATCGAAGTCACGCACGTTTTGAACGGGTATTCATCCGTCCCGGCCATGCAGGTTGGTGTCAACAGGGAAAGAACCACCAGCACCACCGTGCCGGTCCTAAAAAAAGACAAACAAACACATGCATACTTTCAGGAGTTCTTTTGCACTGTTTGTATTGCCGCAAATATCAGGAAAGATGACTGAAAGACAAAAAAAATAAAATAATATGGAGCAGCTTACCCTTGAGACGACATAGTTTCGGGAGCACTTCAAGTCGTTGTGTTGAAATCTCAGCTCCTGCAGGCACTCCGCCACCGACTTTCTTCCTTTTTTATTGTCACCATCCTGGCAAGTTTTTATTTCTGCTTTTTAGTTTCACTCTGAACAGTCCTCATGCAGTGTCTTGGAAATGTTTCATAAGTTGGTTGGACACGCCCCCACCCCCTAAGTTTTTTTGTTGGGATACTTACAATGAATACGTTTTTGTTTTTGTTTTTTTTTGACAATGGTTGGTCATGCTGTTGAGGAACAGAAACTAAAAACAAAAATACACAAAAAACACAAAAATGTGTGGATTCATTTGTGGCTATAGTTACGAGGAAGTATAACATTTTGCAAAAGTACTGAAAAAGCACAGTACCGAAGGACAGCGACAAATATCGGGCCTGTTGATACTGTAATATGTTTCTGGTATTTGTGTGACGTCATAGAGAGGGGAGGAGCCAGGTTGGGGGATATTGGCTCCGGCAGTTAGTGAGTTGTGGCTAACAGTAACTCCTATGAATGTGTATTTATTGTTCCTTTTGTTTATTAAAAACGACAAATTACATCAGCGACTGCGTGCATCCTTCTTTCCGCATTGAAGGGCATTACATTACATTCAAACAATTTTTAGATTTGATTATATGGCCACTGTGTCACGCTTGTTTACGTTCACCGGAAGCCAGAAAAAAGGGGAAGTGAAGTCACATCGCCTCGTTCCCGGAAGCATCGAATTTGAAAGACAAGTCGTGATCTACTAAAAAGAGAAGTGAAATTACACTTTGTCAAGTGAGCTGTGTCTTATTTGCGGGAAACTTGTTTTGCAGTCCAATGAAATATTGGTATTTGGTGGGGGGGGGGGGCTCATGACAAACGATGCTGTTTTGAATGACGTGCAATTAAATTTGAATGCCTTTGGAAATAAAATGTTTTGCATGAATTACACAAATTGTAAACATTCTGCCAGTGTTCAAACTTTTGAGTGTAACTATGTTTTATATTTGTTTTTTTAAATTTAGTTGGGCTTTTATCATTCTGAAATGGTTTTCCTTTTTCAGGTTATTTGGTATTTATTTTTTATGTGTTTTACAGTATTATTTTGTATTTGGTTGAGTTTGTATCATTCGGAAAATGTTTAAATTCCAGCTTTACTGATTTTTATTTGAACACAATGCGTGTGAAGCTTCCTCATTCTTGGTAGGTATTTTTTCATCAATTGTACACGCCAATTTCAATACATATTTTATAAAATATATTTTTGCTTGTCCATGGTCCAGGTTTTTGTTCCCCATAAGGAATGTTTGGTCAGATTCTATTAAAGAATCTAAAAGTATTATTTTGAGGAGATTTATTTCATTTCTGACAGTTTAAGACAGTTAAGTCATACAAAAAAATATGTACCTGGGGGTTGAATGTGTGGAGTCTGAAAAGACGTATGAAATTTGTCGTTGGGAGTGAACGAGTTGAGAACAATTTTGAGCCAAAGTCCGCCGGGATTGGCATGACCGCCAATGAGTAGCAGCGCGATCGAAATTAAACCCATCTTCCTCTCGAAACCTCCATGCCTCATTCAGTCACCGCCCCAAACCAAAAAAAAACGCACACCAGGTACTGATAATAAACTTTTAATTTTTCAAGTTAAGATGGATGGCCGCGGAACATAGAAAACACACATTTCAGTATAAACATATGCATTCCAACAGAGTTGGACAGGTTGAAACCAGCTACCGAGGGGATGGGTGGGGGGTTGGGGACGCGGAGAAACGTTTCACGAGTACAGTTCAAATGTGTAGGATAAAAATACGGCGGGTAAAGCCGACGTGTGGCCCCTATTCCCGCCCCTCCCCCCTGTTGTACTTTTTTGCCCGGATCTGAGGAAGGGCTGCCTCTCCCCCATCTTTTTTTTTTCTTTTCTTTTTTTTCCAAACAACATTTAAAGTCAGTAGATAGTAGAATATTGCACTTCATGAAATGAATGGGTCAGTTCGGATTGGGGGAATTGAAAGTTCATTTTCGCCTGTGAGCTGCTCGGTGACTTAAGGTGCAAAATGGATCGGAGGTTGAACAAACCAATAGTGAAGCCGAGTGATCGTCACGCCTTTTGATGGTTGAACAAAAAACAAAACAAAAAAAAAAGGCATGGCTGGACAGTAAATACTGAGTACATCAGGAACGTGGCTATGATTAATAGTTAGCACAATATATAAGCTATAAACAGCTTTAACAAAGGTGAAGGGTGGGGGGGGGCTTCAAAAAGGGTCAAATCTTCTCACATGCCCGTCGCAATTATTATTTTTTTGATTGAACAAGGGGCAAAAAGTCACGGGGATCTAGATTTTTTTTTTTAAAGCACAAATGCACTTTTTTCATTTCATTTTTTCAGTTCATTTATTAATGGCCTGCTTAAAGGCACTGCCATAATTCAAGAAGTTGAGAGGAGGGGGCGGGGCTACTGTCCATCACTCGCACGAGACAGTTCATTCTAGGGCTTAATATATATATTTTTTTATATATATTAGGGATTGGGTGATGTGAGGGTGGGGGGGTCGGGTGTGCAGCTATAGGTAAATTTCGTAAAAATCATCCAATTCCTCGTGAAACAAGTCCCACTCGTCCTCGGAGTCGGTCACCTCGTCGTCTGTGCTGGCGGCGAGCAGCATGAGGAGCATTTCGCTCAGCTCGAACGTGACCATCTCCTCGTTGTCATTGTCGAACGAGTAACTGGTTTCTCGCTCGTCCAGGATGTCCCAGAGGCGCGTGTGTCGTGAGCTCTGCCGAGACAAAGGCGGTGAAATTTTTAAAATACAGTACATATATTAAAAATAAAAAAAAATAAAAAAGGGGGGGGGGTTGCAGGTTCCCTATGTTTAATTTGCGAAAAGTTACCATGTCAGTTGAGTTGGGAAGATTCGACATATTGCAAATTTTAATGGGACTAAATCGGGAATGTGCAAAATAAAATTTTGGGAAAAATAATGTTTTTCAAGGGACAAACAACAGAGTGGACGATGATTTATTTTTTTTTTTTTAAGGTGCGGGTCAGCATTTATAATTTATGCTTCGGTATGCCATCTCATCCCATAGAAATTTACAGAAAAATTTCCTAATCAGAGCCAGAATTTTTTGGAAGCCTGCTGTTCTCCATACCACCACTAGACGGTGCTAGAGTAACAGGCCGGGTGTGCAACACAGCTTGACCCAAGCTCTCGACCACCCATTTTCGATTGCCGCTTTTCCCATCTGAAATTAGGCCGGAGTACCCGTTCAAAAAATAAATAAATAAAATCGATACGGATAGGATAGGACGCCGTACCCTGTTCCTGCTGTTGGACCCGGTCTGCCGCCGCGGAGGCTGCGCCTCTTCCAGGCGCCCGTCAGGAAAAGCGTGCTTGTAGAAGCAGTTGGAGCCGAAAGGACATGTTCCGCGGCCCTCGTCGAAGTATCGACACGGTTTACCCCTGGGGAACAGAATGAAGAGACGGTGATGGTGATTATTTTGAATAAGTTAAAAAAGGGGAAATATTACGGAGTTTAAAGTTTTTTTTTTTTAAGGCTATAGGTTACCAATAGACGATTCACAAAACTTTAAGGAGCTTCGGCTTTCGGTGAGCAGCGGACGGCAGAGCCCTCGGTCGCACGCCCAGTCGACGTTCTGCCTTGCCGTTTTTGATTTGTTTTTTTGTTTTTTTTAGTATTTTGGGGGACTCGGCCATGCCCACGTTGCGCTCAGTAACTAATTGTCGCCTCGTCACAGGCGACCCAGAGACCCTGTTAGTCCACATACCCCATGCCTTCCTTGTACGTTTGGATGAGTTTCTGCTTTTCCTCCTTATCCTCCACCCAAAACTCGCTCGGGATGACGAAGTTGGATGTGATTCGACATTCCGGGCACGATCTGTCGGTGGAGAAAGAAAGCCGTAGAATGTTACGATTCGACACATTCATGCAATCTTTACACTAAAAACTACCGATATTTCTTCATCTCGTTCGAAAATGCATTTGTGTAAATCTCAGTCGGCTATGAGCAAAGCAGAAAAGCGACAGCTTGTCCTCCTTTTGCAGAGCACAAAAAGGCAACCAAAAAATAAATAAATAAATAAATAAGTGAGCAGCGCATGACTCACTTGATGATTCTGCTCTCAAACTGCCGGGCGCTTCGCCACCTGCGGATGCACTTTAGACAGTAGCAGTGGCTGCAGTTGGAGAGGATGCCGAAGCGGCGCTCGCTCGGGTTGCTTTTCTCAAACACCACCTCCATGCACACGCCGCACATCATGTCCTTGCTGCGCTGGATGGCGAACGAGATCTCCATGTCTTTCTCGTGGGCCTCGATGCACGCCTTAAAAAAAAAAAGGTTCTTGAAACTTAAGAACAAACGGCAAAAATAAATAGTTTTTGTGGATTTCAAGAGCTAATATTGGCAAATTGATTGGGCCATGCTCGAATACGGTGTCCCCCCTGGCTCAATGTCGAGGCCCTTTATCGGCAACGCTACCTTGGTGTGGTCCGAGCGCTGGTCGTTGTCAGTGGGGTGGAGCACCTGCAGGCCGCACATGTCGCACACGTCGCCGTGGAGGTAGACGCAGTTGAGGCCGTAGCGGCACTCGCCCACGGCGGCGTACGGGCACAGCTGCTTCCCCAGCTCTTTGTCGTCGGGCGCCGCCTCGCTGTCAAACTCCTCGATGAGGGGCACCGAGCTCGGCGCGTTGGCCGACTCCGCTGGGCGAGAGAAAAAAAACGGCCGTTTAGAAATTCATTTTGGCCAACATTGATCTTTCGAGGCTCGCATAACCACAAACTAAGTACGACACGTTTTCGCCACGCCTTCGCTCACCGCGTCCACAGTACGGCTGCCCCGGTACGAACTCGGCGGCGTTGACCCAATCTTGTGCCCCTGGGCCGGGCGTCGGCCCACTGAGCTCCGGATCGGGCTGGCTGGCTCGAGAGGTGGAAGGCAAAGGCTCAGGCGTCGGCAGCTCGTCTTGCGATGGATTGTGATGGTCGAACCTGTTCGAGGACATTAGACACCGACCATAACTTAGGCAGAAATGACAACCGTATTTTATTTTATTTTTTTTGTCCTTGCCAAAAATCCGACTAAAATATTCACGCTAAACGAGTTAAGTCTTTGGCGATAAAATACATTCCAAGCCCAGGACACTTTTGGTGCGCTGCTAGCTTACAGCAATCTGTCCTTGGGAGACAAAACCTGAACAAAAAACAAAAAAAAATAAAATAAAATAACAAAACCGCGCAGGGCAGCTCCTCTTTTATGCTGGGAGGTTTCGGCTGAATGAGACCGACTATTTTGTTGACAAAAAATGGAAAGCAGCCGCGACGGGGGTTGCCCGACGGGTTGGGCTACTGTTAAGTTTACCTGTCGAGCCACAGGCAACGTGACATGCGATGCCGTGTTGTTGTTTTTTTTTTGTGTGGTTTTTGTGGTCGCGTTGCTTCATGGACTATTCCAGGTTTAAGTAATTAAAAAAAAAAAAAATTAAAGGCTGTCCAGAGAAACTACTAAGCGGACTCGTGCTAGCTACAATTTTCCTCTCAACATATTACGTAAGAGAATTAAGATAAGATAAGACAAGAAAACCTTTTTTAGTCTCGCAATGGAGAAATTCCCATTTCACAGCAGCAAAGTTATGAAAGGAAGAAGTAGAACAACAAAATATAGGAGCTGCTGGAAAGGCAGCCACTCTCGCGGCGCCATTTTGAAGTCAAAATAACAAAAATAACAACACAACACATAGGACACAGACAGTCGTGCAATCTTCACCACTTTTCTGCATACACTTGAAGAGGAACTTGTGGGGACAGGTAAGCAGCATGGAAAATTTGCTCTAGTTAGCGGTGCGTTTTTTTTGTTTTGTTTTGTTTTTTGCTGCTGCTTTGACGGTGGATATTACACACAAGGGGGTGGGGAGGACTCCAGTCTGTCTGCTCGAGAACAATGGCAAAAAAAAAAGGTGGAGGTGTGAACGGTCAGCCGACGCCGGCTCGTCTAGTCCGCCGCCCTGCGTCGGGATCAACATGACTTAACATGCCGTGACAGTCAACGCGTCCCGAAAAGAAAAAAAAAAAAAATCTCCGAATCACGATGGCTGGTAGTCAGTGCACACTGTTAACCCTTCTGTTCCCAGAAAGCCACTCCGGTGTTAGATGAGGACACTGAGGTGGGGGGAAGGGGGTGGGGTGTCCACCAGAGCTATGCATAAATAAGGAGGGTGGGGAGGAGGAGGGGGGAGGGGGTGCGCTGCAGATGACTGAACTTGGGGAACCCAGCAACAGCAGCTAGGAGGAGGGAAACTCAAGAGTGTTATGCAATTGCTATGCAGGATGCAGTGCACAGTCTGGCCTGAAAAAAAGGAGGGCCTGGGTGGGGGGGGG
>CAAKHF010008065.1:18648-35345 GCA_901007745.1 Hippocampus kuda
GGGGGGGGGGGGGGGCAATGAGACCATCACAATAGGCAGAGCCTGGGGAATTGAGCCATTGAGAAACCCCCACGTGGGGCACTTTTTCGTCAGCGTCTGAATAAGTGAGACCCCCCGCCTAAAACAATCACGAGGATGGAGGAATGTGACTCGTCAACATGACACAAGTGACTCAAATGTATGATAATTTTGATGACGAGTGTCTGAAGAGCATTGTTAGGGTGGGCGGGAAAGTGGGGTGGGGGTGGGGGGGGGGGCTCGAGCCACCTCGGTAACTATGGGGATGCTCCTCGGAGCCCCAGACACCAAGCAGACAACCGTCTGGGCACACTCGAGCCCGACAACAGAGCGGGAAGCCTAATCTGCCTCTCAAAAGGAGACGGCGCCACTGTACGTTTTAGCGCCCCCCCCCCCTCCTCCCATTCAACTCGATGCAGGTTAGGCAGCGGCGAGATTGCCGCGTCTCTGTCCTCACTCCTCTTTCATCACAAAAAGCGACGGTGGTGCAATTCACAACCAAGACGTAACGCTTGAGTGACAACTTGCCCTGAGGTCACACAATTCCAGATTCCCTGGAAGGGGGGGAGGGGGGCGGATCTAAAAGCCGCGTTTTCTTTTTTGCATGATAAAAGAATGAACTCCACAAGTGTATTAAGGTTCCTGCAAAAGAAGTGTAAACTGTGAAACGGAACTTGGGGAGACAAAAGCGCCGCCTTCTCGGACGGGGCTAATTTCAGCCGGCCGGGAATAAGTGTGCGTCGAATGTGCTGTGTCAGGAGTATTTGGGATGGTTGTCATTCAAAATTGTTGAGATGGACTTTGAAATGGAACGTCGTCCTCGACCAACCGACCGACCACTTGAGGCAACTCCCCAAGCGGGATTTCCCAAAAGCACATTCTTGAGATCCTATCCAGGAAGACAGCTGCACCGAGGGGTTCCAACATGGACGGCGACACATTGACAGTGTCCGGTGTCATATTTTGGACCTCGCCAGCAACAGTCATATAAGATCAGGGGGTGGAGGGGGGGGGGTCGCAGATGGACTGACGGGCCTAACCCCGACCCACCCCCCGATGTATTGCAAGCCCAGCTATAACGACCTCAGTGAAGGCCGGGCCGGGGGCTGGGCGAGCACTCACCTGCACCGATCTCCAAATGCACAGTTTCCCTTCTGGTAGAATTTGCAAAGCATGGCGCCGGCCGGCTTGCTGTTGGTCAGATCGTGAGAATATCGACAGTTGTCGCCTTCTTTGCACAGGCCGTGCAAAAAATACCTGCAAATAGAACGCGCCATTAATAGTTCATCTCGAGTCGCAACATAAAAGCTTGGGTCGTCAACAGTCGTCGCCACCCGAACGTTTGACTCCAAACCAACTCGCACTCTCACCATTATTCAAGGTGACAAGCTAGCCCTTGATTTTTTTTCCCCCGGATTTGTTTGTTTTTGCATCAAAATGGTGATCAGACCGAACTTATAAAAACGGTAGCTCTCTAACCTATGTGTGCATCAGTTGAAATGGAAACAAGGTCAACGGCTTCCCCAACAACCCCCCCACCCCAACCCCCAGTTAACGGCAGTTAACCGTGACGCCACCGCGTCTCGGGGCTTTGTGTCGTCACGGCTCGCGTCTTTAAAACGTCGCCGTCGCAAAAGGGGGACAAGAAAAATCAAACAAAAACACGGTTGTCAGGCTCAGCTAACGCGTAGAAAAGCAACAACAGTAGAGCGGTCGCGTCGGCTCAACCGCCGTTGACAACCACTCGACACTGGTCGCATCGCCACTATTTTTTCAGGGCGAAAAGTCCCGCAATGGCTGCCTTGTCGATATCCAAACAGCGGTTCTTCAAAATCCTACCTGCAGGTTACGTGTTTGGTCCAACCTCCTGAGATCGCTGGGGCCGCTGTGGACGATGCAGCTGCTTCCGCCATTGCTGTTTATGTTTAAGCTGCCGGATGTTCCGGACAGCGCCGCTTCTCGTTCGGGATTCTTCGTCTGTTTTCGGTTGGTGGCGGAGTTTGCCGAAAGACGAAAGCCTCGCGCCGCGCGGCGGACATTTTGTGTCATTACACCCTACTTGGTATCTATTTTGCTAACATCAGGACAAATTCTTAAAAACTCTTATGGGAAGACCGAACATGGCCACGTTAATTAAGAGTAAAAAGAAAATGCGATTGGCTGGGATAGGCTCCAGTGACTCTTGATTGGATAAGCGACTTTGAATTAATATTTTGTTTTTACAATGCTTTTTTTTAAACAGGAATGTTTTATATTTTTTATAGCAATGGTCTGATTTTCATTCTATATATATATATATATATATATATATATATATATATATATATATATATATATATATATATATATATATATATATATATATATATATATATATATATATATATATATATATGTAATGTAATGCTAAATACTAGCTGCAGAAGTCCATTCCAGGGTTTTGAATCCAGGCCTTTGTTTCTAATCAACTCATCCCTCCACCTAAGAGGAAAAAAAAAAAACATCGAGGAGGAAGAAAACGGTGCGGGGGGTGGCGGGAGGGGGGAAGCTGATGCGACCTCTGTCATACAATGATCGCAGAAATTCCCAAAGACAATTCCAAGGCATTCCAATCCGTCGCGACTTTGGGCTCAGACTCCCCCGTTTCCTCCTCGCCCTCCCCGGAAGCTGGCCGGTTGCTGAGCAGGAGGCGGGACGCGCGCACCACCGGCAGCCGCATCCATCCGGAGGAGAGCGTCGGCAGCATCCGGCCGCTGGTGTCCGGCGGCCGCATGATGACATCGGCGGACTTCGCCCACGCCGGCGCCCCTCTGCTGGCTCCCCGTTCCGCATGCAGCCTCCTCTACAAGATCCTGTGTTTCATGCTCCTCGTCCTGCAGGGCGGCGTGCTGGACTTCTACCTCATCGCCTTCACCGACCTGTACTGGTGCTCGTGGATCGCCACGGACCTGGTGGTGGTCTCCGGCTGGGCGATTTTCTTCGTGAAGAACGCTCGCGGCAAACGGGAGCGGGCCTGCGGCTTCCACCAGAAGGGCTCCGTGTACGGCGGCTGCAACCTGGGCGAGTTCACCTACGCCTACCTGGCGTGGCTCGTCCACGTCATCGCGTGCACCCCCAAGGTGGCGCTGGTCCTGGAGACCTCCATCCTGGACCTGGTGGCCGCCAAGGTGCCGTGCGGGCTCACCGGCTTTAAGATCGTCACCTTGCTCTCGGCGCCGCTGCTCTTCTGCCTCATCAACGCCGTCATCGAGGACCTGAACGGGGCCACCCGGCATCACTCCCAGAGCTGCTTCACCTCCACCTGCTTGGATCTCATCGACAGCTTCTTCCTGGTGGAGTCGCTGCTCCGGAGCGAGATCCCCACGCCGTACCTCAAGTACACCGTCATCTCGGCGTACTTCGTGGCGCTGGCCGCTCCCGTCTTGTGGTTGTACGAGCTCACCGCGTCGGAGCTCCGCTGCCGGTGGTTGTGGGCTCGCTTCTTCTCCGCGGGGCTGCTGGTCAACGCGCCGCTGCTGGTGGTCCGATGCTTCCAGGTGTACGTGTACGAGGGCCCCGTGTCGGTGTTCATGTTCAAGAACGTCTTCTTCCTGGCGTGTAAGGCGCTGGAGCTGGCCGAGCAGTGCGTGGCCGTGCGCGGCGTGCGCAGGAGGCTGGCCGGGGCCAGTCACCACCAGGCCCATTTCTCGCACGGCGTGTCCGAGAACGACATGTGTCCGCACGGATACGTCAACACGCTGGCAGTCGCCCAGTCCTAGTCGCTCCTAAAATGCAGTAACTATGAAGCCAGTTCATTAAAACTCATTCAGTACCAGCCAATTCTAGACCAAGTCTGAAAAGACGTTTAAATACGTCTTTGGGAGTGAATGAGTTAAATAAGAATCCATGCAGCCCCCCCTCCCCCACATGCATATTACGTTGCCCGTGAATTAATTAAAATGCGAAATCTTCCAAAATAATTTCAATGCAAGATTTAACTCTGAAAGTATTTTAGACATTTTGTTTAAACTGTAAAATACAATCTTTTACGCTATATATATATATATATATATATATATATATATATATATATATATATATATATATATATATATATATATATATATATATATATATATATATATATATATATAAAATAGAGGTATTTCCATTTTTAAGACAAACTATACTTCAAACTAAAACATTTTAAAATGATTTGTTGAATTGGAGTTTGTGTGGCGTGATAAAAATTAACACTGACTTAAAAAAAAAAAATTTTCTAAAAATCGTGGTCCATCCCTTAAAAAATTGCAATTGGCAGAAGTGCGCGGAAAATAAAAATAAGAATACATTTAGTGCATAGCACATGAGGATAAAAACAATCAGAAACGTTTTTCACATTTTAAACGAGAAGCCGGGCTACTTTTCTTACTTTCGGAACCAGATTGATTCATTTTGTTCTTTCTACAGTGAGACACACATGTGCTTTATTACCAAACAAGACCCTCATGGCCTTTGGCTAACAGCAGTGCTTTATTCCTTTTTTCCGTATTCGACCACCTTCAGAATGAGTTCCGAACCAGCGCAGTCACATTGATCATGCAAATCAACAAAGTGTCATTGTAAGATTTTTAATATGTACTGTACGACGAATTTGCAGTATCCAGGATATGCTCGATGGCAAGTATGTCTGTATCTTTGAAATATTTGAGGACTTTCTTCTTTTTTTTTGGGGTGCTGCTGACCAAACCGGGGTCCGAGTTTCCTTTTTTTTTTTTTGTACTTGTCTGGAAAGCACCCCCTATTTGGGACCACTGGACAGGTGCTCTACATTCAAATGCATAGAAAAAAAAAACTATTGTATTTGATGTCGTCTGCGAGTCTGTGCTAGTGCTGACTTGGTGTAGACACGTAATATCGTCCTGCGTACCCCTGACAGAGTGCTCGCGGGATCAAAGTTCGGCTGTTCCCATCTTCAAACCTGCTGTCACTTGCCGATTCTATCCTCAGGCCAGAGCCACGTTGAATCTCAAAGTAGTGCTTGAGCGCCATCCCGTGGCATCTCAGAACTATGTTGAAGTGGAGGGCGGAGCTTCGTTTCGACAGGCCCATACATTTTTGTCTTCTCGGGGAAAAAATAAATAAAAATTTGACGCCCTTTTGTGGCATCTGTAATCGAGTAGAAACCTTTTACAGGGGGCGGCAGTTGCGTGTTGATTTTACCCAAATTGCGGGAGTTCACCGCGGCGCCACAAACGCTTGAAAATGAAAACGACACCGGACCAACAAGACGTGTGTGGAAAGTCATCAAAATGTTTCGTCGTAAGCGTAGCTAAGCCACTGTTGATTATCCGACATTTTCCATCCGTTCATGTTCACTATTGTAACCGTCGATGTTAGCTAGTTTCATGTACAGTTACATGCGTAACGAACGAGAGTTAACCTTGCGGGAGAAGGATGTGAATGTGACACACGTTTCGTCTATTCGGCGGTAGGATCAACCTCGGGCGGTTTTATCAGATGAATTAGGCACGAATAACAATGAAGGAACATTTTTTTTGTTTTTTTTTTAAAGCGAGCCGGGTTGTTGAGCGGGTTAAAAATACAATACTTCCTCCTTGAGCTGCTCGGAAAAACGTCAAGGCTGAAAACCGTGAAACCTGTTTAGGTATTGACAAAAGTTGACTCCATTAAATAAAACAAAAAGGAAGTCAGTCAAGATGATAAAAATCCATGTTAGCCGAGTAAAGTGCCTTTTTCAAATAAGGTCCTTTCGGTCACTACGTTGTTACATTTGCTTTCCTATTTGATGCTAAGCTAGGCAACACGGGCTCAAAATTCACGTCGCATCGTCGTGGAGACAATCTTTTTCGTTCGCTTGTGCATTATTAGGCTTGACTCACTTTATTCTATTAGACCGTACGTGCGCTATTTTATTTATTTTTTTTAGTCTGGCACTTTCAACATAAATTCAGATTTGACAGAGAGAGATCGATAATTCGCAAAGCGGTACCTTGGCTTGTGAGTTTCATCCATTCCGTGTTTGTAAGATGGGGTAAAAAAAAAAAGGCAACTTTCATCATTGGAATGAATTTAATCAAAATAATGTATATAAATTGAAATCTTTTTATGAAAAAAAACTAGCACTTTACTTCAGCTGCATTAAAAAAATTAAACAAGAACAAAACATACAGCAGTAAATAAAATGTGAAGGAAAAAAGTCAATTTTGACTCAAGACGACAAAAAAAATTGAAAATGGGAACTTTGGAAATCAAGGTATCACTGGATCGTGATCGACAGTGTTTTATTTTTATTTTTTTGCACAGTAGTCTGCATTTAGTGCCTCATAGCGTTGCATTCTGTACAATTGATTTGCTCACCAAGCAGGCAGGTCAGCGCTGAAACTGACTCGTGCCTTACACTACGTGCAATGTCCAGCCAGCCATTTAAAACAATTTTTTTTTTCCTATCGCGTAAATTCCCATGAGGGGTTTGGAGGACATTTTTTGGGCGACAATCCCAGCGCCATCCTGACAACATGAAATTGGCTTGAGGTCAAATAAATCAAGCGGCACAAGTCGAGGGGGCTTTTGCCGAGCTCGCGGGTGCGGGTAGATACCCGTTGCCATGGCAACGGGTGCAACCGGATCCCCCTTCCCCCCGCCCGTCGGCCATTTGATATCACATAGGCAAACGTCTGACGATTGCTGCCCTGCTTGATGATGTCATCAACCACAGACTTCCTGTTTGACTCCCAATGTAAACCCCCCCACCCATCCCCCTCCACAAAGTAGGTCACATGACCCGACTCATGAGATTGATTCAAGATTTGTGTGCAAGATATGCTGCTTCAATCGCTTCTTTTGGCCTTTGCTTCATGTGTCACAATCGGCTTCGTATCACATCACACCAAATATTTTTAATTGCTTTCTATGATTTTTTTTTCATGCTTTAAAAAAAAAAAAAAGAAAAAGGTCACATTGTAATGTAATCTGCACGAGCTCGCAGGTTCATTCAAACTACCAAAGGACAACCCAACGGACTTCAGTCTCGCTCTTGGACACAAACTGAACAATGCGCAACATTTGGAACCCAAACCGGTTTTATATTTCTTTTTTTTTGCCCCCCCCTCCTCTTTCTTCCTACACGTTTACAGGGAATCTTTGCTGTTGTTTACAGATACTAGTACTACCTACATGTGGTCAAGTTGTGTGCTGTATATCTGTACCGCTATATTCCAATCTACTGGATGTACCGTAGATGTTAAGACAAGAATATTGTGTGGTCACAGTCAAATAAAAAAAAAATAAAAAATCATCTTTTATTGGGGGGGGGAAGTACCATTGGGTTCTTTGAAGGGTATGATTACAAGTGAAACCGTATGAACAGTAGAAAACGCAACATAGTGCAAATTTCATTTCAAAATAAAAGTGCCACATTTTGTCATGAGTGCACTTAAAAAAAAAAAAAAAAAAAAAATTAAGTGCAACAGGGTTTAAAAAAAAAAAAAAAAGATGATCCTTACTGTCCATGGATAAAGAACAAAAAGCTAAGAACTCGCACAATGTAGACAATTTCCTGTTCCGGTTTTCCGTTGGAGCGGAGGAATCAAAGCATAGTTGTGGAATGGACCGATATTTGTCGACAGACTCAGCTGGTGGCGATCCTGATTTTGCAGAAATTCTTGTGGCCTTGCCCGAGCCATCGGTGGGTCTCTTTGGGTCACGCAACCTTGATCCGATCCACTGCTGAACGCGCACTCCAGACAAAAAAAAAAAAAAAAAAAAACAGGTCAGATGGTTTTATGAACCCATTGGACCTGGAGTGACCGCTGTCCCTGAAAAGCGGGGGTCACATTTCTCTACAGCTCAAACTCAGAGCCGTCCAGAGTTTTCAGAAAGAGTTCCTCCTGCAGCCTTACCAGAGCCACGAGGGGGTCCTCCTCGGAAGGACTTCCAAGCGGGGAAGGCATTTTCGAGATGTAACCTTGATCGGAGCCACTGTTCGAACCCTCTGCACCGGGCTCATCCTGGCGCATTTCTGCAGGCTGGCTGATTTGGTTCCCAAGAGAGAACTCTTGTGAGTTTGATCCCTGGGAGTTCAGGACTGTGGACTCTTCCTCATCCTCCTCAGGGATCTGACTTATGCGCCTCCCCTCAGCAGACGCAGGGCGCTTGACAGAAAAAAAGGGCTCGGCGCCAAAAACTGACCGAGGGCTGTCGGCGGGGCGCAGGTGAGGCAGGACCGATTGCCACTGGTGCCCGTTCGCAGGGTTCACCAGCGGCAAAAGTTCTGCCCCGGACGAACCACGGCTCTCCGGGTTGAGCTCCGGGGTTAAGACTTGCACGCCGGTTCCGTTCTCTCTGATGGCCGCCTCGCATGTATAGACGGGAAGTCCGTCTCGGATGAGCGGAAGACACTCAAGGACCGGCGAGCCCCGCTGCTGGTCAATGAGACCACCGGACTCCATCGGCAGGTCTTCCTCACTTTGCACGCACTCCCTCTCGAACCAGTCAGGGTTTTCTATCTGGTACGCCTGGAAGGTTTCGATGGCGTCCCTCAGGGCTCGACCCGAGGGACAGTTGAAATATTCGTCCCCGCCGATGCCCCGTATGTGGTTGATCTGACCTGGCTGGTACTTCTCAATGTCCAGCAGGCCCAAGTACAGCTCCTCAAAGTGCTTCATCAGCGAGTACTTCACGCCGATGTCGAAAACCGACGGCACGTCCCGCTCGCTGCTGACGTCGCCGAAGTAAGCCGCCACGTACTTGCCGTGCTTGCGCGCTTGGTGCATGTCGGGCAGGAAGAGGTTCAGGAAAGGGGTGAGCATGTCATCGGTCGGCGACAGGACATCTTCCTTCAACGTGACGCGGCGGTGGCCGCACATGGCGCGCCACTTGGCCTGAACCCCGCGTGAGCAGAGCACCAAGACCTTGTCGGTGGGATTCCGCAGCTGGCCCCGCTGCCACTCCAGCCAGCGGACGCGGCCGACCGTGCCCACCGAGGTGGCGTCCAGCAAGTCGATGAGCACCTTGGCTCCGCATTTCGCCCTCAGAAAAGCGCAGAGCTTCAACACGATGTCCCTGTAGAGGCGGTGGTCTTGCGAGTAGATCACCAGAACCGTGGGGGTCTGCTGTATTTGCCGCTCCTCTTGCCGTTTTGGTTTCTCATCTCCGAGCGCGAGCGAGGCTTCTCCGGGTTTGCCTGAAGGCATTAACAAGGAATGTGACTTGTGATCGGACACGCGAGGGGGGGGGGGTAGTGGGGTTTGTGGGGACTAACCTGGCCTGCCGCACAGGATGTACATAAAAATGGCAAAAATCCCAGCGCTGAGGAGCGCCGCGCACACGATAACAGGTGTGGATCGGGGAGCATCCGGAGGAACGGTCGGCTTGACTGTTAAGAGTCAAATCACAGTTTATTTAGAACCAGCCCATCTGTTGCGTTGGGGAGAAAATTCATCAGGAGAACCCATCCCGGCAAATTATCTGGAGACTAATCAGTGTCATTGATCTTGTCATTGAGCTCTTTGGAGTGTGTGTGACAGGGGATCAATGATGCACATTTTTTTATTTTTTTTGATCACGATTCAGCTTCGCGATGAGAAGACGACGTTTATGAAACAAATCCACAAATACAAAGCACCATTGTCCGCCACCTGGAAGCGGAGTTTTTGGAGGCTCGTTCCACCCAAGTGGACAAATTTTTAGTATGGTGTCATTTTTGAAGATTGAAAAAAATGGAATTCATGATTCGGAAAACACCTCAGATTATTTCCATTAATTCCAGTTGGAATAAATAATTTTGAAAAATATTTTTTTATTATTTATTATTATTTTAAAATTACATAAATGAAACTTATTTATATAATTTTTTTATATAAATATATACTCTTGCTGCAATTTCCATTTGTGCTTGATAGCAATGTTGAAGTTATGCAGTCTGATCGGCGACACGCGCGTCACGTTAAAAACAAACAAACAAATAAATAAAAATAAAATGTCTGGCCAACCTGAACAAATGTCCAGCGTTCTCTGATGACGGGTGCAGTCTTCGCCACATTTTCGGAACATGGGTTTGATCTGAAAAAGAAGATATCGCAACTGGTTTTGCGCCTGCGCACTTCGTCACTGCCTGAATTTAAAAAAAAAAAAGGACAAGAGAGATCTTATCTTCACCGAGACGTCAAACTGGCAGCAGTATCTGGGCCACTTCGCCAGGCTGAAGGAGACATTCAGACGCGTTTGGTTGACCTGAAGAAAAGTCAGGTGGACCAATTACAGTAACCAGTGAAAAATGAAAACCCACATTAAAAATTGTCCGTGCAGTTTTTTTATGATCAGATTTGATTCATCATAAGCAGCATAAATGCAGTCGAGAAAATAGGCCAGATTGCATGAGCTTTCTGTTTATTCCTTTCTGAGGTAAGAAATCTAGGCTACACGGCACCGGATGCTGTAATGAGCACCCACCTGAATATTTTAGGTCAATTTCCTCAGGAGGAAATGTGTCTGAGAGACAAAAGGGCTGCAAAAGTGCCGTTAAAATTTTTTTAAAAAAAACAGCACTGAGCTCACCTTGTGCGCATGGTCAACATGCTGGTCGGAGGCACAGTTCACAATAACCATGTACTCGTCACACAGCGGGTCAGGACTGAAGCTGACTGTCAGTGTCTGTCTTTGTTTGTCTGTCAGGTCCAGGCTGATGTTGGACTGCCAAAGACTTCCTACAATACAGCAAAAAAAAAAAAAAAAAAAAAATACACCATATAAGCTCAGGGTGCACCCACTGTTTCTCAAAAAGCGCAGTGACTTACCTCTCTCGATGCAAAACTGGGTCACGAGCATCCGCGGGTCTTGACAACCTGACTCAAAGCAGAATCATTTCAAAAGTGAGCGAATGACAAGATGTGTGTGTCATCCAATTGTAACATGTATTTGTTCCATATTTTGATGCATTTTTATGCTTTGGAAAAGATTTAGGTCTGAATTTTGTGGGGGGCTTGGAACGGATTAAGGCATTTACATGGAAAACGCATCTCTCCTGACATTTTCCAGTGAAAAAAATCCTTTCAGAACCAATTAATTGCGTAAGTAGAAGCACCACTCTATGTTCTCTTTGACTCCAATTGTTCGAGAAAGATCAAGTCCGAAGTGGTTTGGACTCACCTGGAACAACAACATTCTGGCTGACGTCATAGTCGCTGTGGCCCACTTCCGGTTTGGGGATGTTGAAGACAGAAACCCGATAGCTGTGACCCGGGTCCACCACCACCATATTTGCTGAGAATGACCACTGACCCCAAAAAAATAAAAAATATTAAACCAGGTAAGGCAATTGAGAACAGTTACGTTTTTACTCTTTTTGTCTTCCACGTTACAAACATGTGAAAAGCTCACCATGTCATCGTGCGGATTCCTCATCGGGAGTTTCTCTTTAAAGGAATAGCGGACGCACAGGTGCTGATTGGTGGCCATCAACATGACGTGCAGCTCGGTGGCTTTCAGGTAACTGATACTGCCTGTGGAGAGACGCCGCACTCAACCTTTTAACAACATTAGATTCCATTTGGATTGTTGGGATGGCTAAACATTGTTGAGTGAAGAGGCGCCAGATCACCGTCATCCCTGATGGTCCAGTTTGCAACCAGGACAGGCTGCAGATGTCCTGCCTCATCCTGGACTCTTGTCAGGGACACGGTCAACCCTTTTGGACCACTTGGCGTGTACTCCCTCACTTTCAGCCAGCCGCTGTCGATGAGGCAGTTACCTGTGCACAGGCGTCACGCCAATTTTATTTTTCATTCTGGGACTGCATTCACAGCACGTTTCACATGTGAATTTTTTTTTTTTTTGGGGGGGGGGGGTACTCACTGAAACTGAGCGCACAACTCAAGCCCTAGGTAACAAACAAACAAAAAGCAAGAAAGGACAATACTGTTACAGTCGTTCTCTAAATCACAGGGATTAATACTGAAAATATTTGGTGCTCAATATTTGCTGGACGGGGGACAAATAACATAGAAATGATGCATGCTTGTCACATAAATTTACAGATAATTTTAACAGACTTCAAAAGACCTTGTTTCAGGTAGAAATCAAAATTTTGGCAGTGCAGTACACGAACGTGAGGTTGGGGTGGACCCATGACTGGGCTCCCAATGAAGAAGCTACGCCCCTGGTGTCTGTACAATATTTCTCTTCCAAGTCCACAATGAGAGTACTTTTGTCATATACTGACGTCACTGTTAACTAGATCATCAAATAGTGACTTAAGTTTCAACGTTATATACGCAAAAATGTGTACCAATATGCCAGAATTCGAATTAAAATGCGCGTATGTTCTTGCGCATCTTACCTGCTGGGAGCAGTTCGGTGGAGCGGATGTCAAAGTTCTTAAGGCAGCCGACAGCGACACGGTCATGAAGGCCAAAACGCTCCCGCAAAGAAGCCTCATTTTTCAGTTTTTTTTCCCCCCCCGTAACTGCATTAGAGTCAGTGAAGTAAATACGTGAATGTTGCCATGAGAGGAAATGTCAGGCTCACAAAACCTGCGTGGATAAAAGCGAAAGTCTCTACTGATTAATGAAAAAAACTTCCGGCTTTGCTTGTTGATTATGCTGCCTTCACGTAACCTGGGAATTTGCAAAAACCTTCATAATTGACAGAAGACACACCGCTATAATGTACGAGTTGTTCGTTGTGCCTTTAAAAAAAGCAATAACGACCACCAGACAGTTCCTACACAAAATAATAATAAATAAAAGTATACACGTTTAGGGCACGTTCCGTGGAAGGATTCCAAACATTTTTCGTAAAATGTGGTCAATTCAAATCTATTTTAGTAGACACGTAACACCCTCAGTGGACAGAAATTTTGTCGCCCCTGTGCAAAAGTCATCCATTCAAACGTCAAAACAGGTCCAATTTGACCCAACGTTATACAACATATTTTGATGAGGACCGTGGGTGCACTGGGACAGATGGTGCAGCAGGGGGCGCCATAACATTATTTTCTGCCATGTCTGTGGTTCGTGGGTCAGACTTTCACATTAAAGTCTGCTTCCATCCATCAAAAATGACCCCAAAAAGCTCTTGGCCTCATTCTGTCTTCCATTCCGTGCTAAGACCCAAGAACGATCTGTTCGAACTAATCTATAGGCTCAATAAAGAAGTCAAATATCTTTGCCCTTTTATTCAAATGGATTAAGACGAAGGGGAAATTGTTATTTGGTCTGAATTGCTGTTTTAGGGATTGGGGGGCGGGGGGCCCTGCAAAGGTTACATAACTGCTGTCTTAACATTGCTTCCAATGCAAATAACATTCAGCCGGAGACATTTGAGATGTCTTATCGGATTGTTTGATGAGGCGACTGTATAAATAAACCTTACCCTGCCTCCCGCGCTTGGTTCAATTGCTCCACAAACCTTAGATGGTAGTGCACTATACGGAACATCATGCTTACATTGTGCAGAACATTTCGTTGGCAAGAAGCATCGTACATTCATTGTAAACCACTGTAACACATGCACAGTTAGAACATTCACTTAAAAAAAAAAAAGCACTGTTCTTAAATAGTGACTCAATTAAAATTAGTATCATTTTTAAAGGAAATACAGTACCAAACTGACGGTTTATCAATTAAAGCCAAGTTAATGAGTTTGAATCATTTTAAATCAAACTAAAATATCTTACCGGGATTTAAAAAAAAAATGAAACAGATCGGAAATAAATTGTGGTTTAGCGCCACACAGGCACAACCCCCCCCCCCCAGATTAGTAGTCACAGAGAGCAAATTAGTATAAATATTGGATCATCCCGGTTAAAAAAAAAAAACAAAACACACTACTAAACCAACAAATTACTTTTTTCTTTTTTAAACTGTTATGAACACAATAGCGTTAGCAAAGGAAAAGCACCAGTTGCATGGGCGGGTTCATGTTCCAGGTCAAACTTGTTAACTCAATCAAGCTGCTTCCTGGAAGAGGCCCCCGGGCATGAACCAATGAGATTTCAAGAAAAGGCCAAGTGGATCTCGCTGTAGCTTAGGCCTCATTAAAAAAAAAAAAAAGCAAAAAGCTACCTGAATTGAAAACGACACGGATGAAAAGGATGCTAAAGTTGCATTTTTTTGTGTGGGTATGTGTGGGAGGGGATTCTAAAATCTTGTAAAACGTTTTTCGATTTTTTTCTGAAGTTCGCCACATGTCGGAAGGGGTTACGAGTATTCGAGCAAATCCAAATGAGAACCTACCGGTAGGTCAGAGGGCTCGACATCATCCATCCTGTTCAACAATTAAAACAGTGGCTTTTTTGGGAGTATTTTTAAGTGCGATGTTCGTGTTCCAAGCAACTCCTCGGAATTGTTTTTTTTTTTTTAGGTGGCGCAAGCGCAAAAATTTATTTGAGGGAGCCGTGTATTGGTCTGAAGCCGACGCCGCACCTGGGAATGCGATGACATTTCGCCTGGCCCGCCATAAACGGCTTGGCCGCCGTTTTCATCGAGATAACGGCACCATTCATACGCCGGGTGTGTCGATGGGGGCCTCCCAACAGTGTTTCTTTTTCCTGGAGAATCAATGCTGAGGCCTCCTGGCTGTCTTATTACTTTGTATGGCGGCGCGGAGACACCTGGGGAAAGCATGAGAGGAATGTAGATTGTCATGGAGATATGCGCTGGATGGACGGGAGACAGTCCACATTTTGGTTTGTTGTTTACTGTAATGCTGCCAGGAGCACAGCCGGAGATCAGTAAACATTTTTTTTTTCACTGTCAAATATTAGAAATAAGCCAAGGTGGGAAGTACAGTACAAATCAATTGTTCCTGTGGTGAAGTCGATTTTTCGGCTATTTGTATTCATTTTTATGCTTTTGAGCTTCACTCTCTACATTTGAGAATAGATGTCGGTACGCTCAAATATTTTTTAAAAAAAGTTAACTTTTTTTCAACCTCTCCAGATGACAAAACAGTAAAAAGACTAACGGGATCGAATTTGATTGAGGGGATTTGTCAGTCTAATTTCAGTTAGCCCCACAATTGCGTTTCACATTAAATGTTAGCATTAAGCTAGCCCTTTCAACAAAAATTTTATTGGATGCGCTTTGTATTTATTGTTGCTACATAACATGCATGCTAATCTCAGTTAGCTCATCATATACGCATTGAATGTTAGCATTAAGCTAGTGGACTTTTGCGATTCGCGTATATGATTCGGGTGAATTTTTTTTCGGTTTAAATGTACAATGTTTAATTCTCTTTTGTTGTTTGCCGTGTTTAAACAGTTTTGCTAATTTCCGTTACGCACCGCGTTAGACTTTTATTCTGAATTAAATGGAACTTTTGGTGATTCGATTTACAAAGTTTAGTTGGCTTTTATTTTGTGCTTGTGACAAGCAACTTGACACTTTGCCTCTTATAGAGAAATACGTATAGTATTATTTTTAGCAACGTTTACGATATTCTCCCATTTTTTTCACAGCGAGAGAGTAAGAACAAGTTCAATGGAAGGATCACATCCATGCTAGTTACGCTCAAGAGATCCCACGACAGTGAGTTCTTGATTCTCACGCCTCACACCGATTTCCTCCTCTTGCCAAAAACGTTGTTGATGAGTCTGGCCACGGACTTGGAACCGCTCGGGCGTCGCCTGCGCTCCTTGGCCTTGGCGCTCTGCACCGCCTTGGAGAACACGAGCGCCACCTCCTGGTAGTGCTCGGCTGCCGACAGCTCGTGAAACTGGCATCGGAACTCGTCCGCCAAGCGCTGGCCTTCCTCGCGGCGCACCTCTCGCATGTGGCACAGGTCGTGCTTGTTGCCCACCAGAAATATAAGCGACTCGACATCCCTGACAGAGAAGGCGGGGAAATTTTTTTTGAAATAATGCTGCTTTGATGATTGAAGTCTAGGGCCACCATGGAGTATTTTCGAGGAACGTACCTCTTGGCCGATCCCAAGCGGTGCTCCCGGATGAGCTTCACGACGCTTCTGGCAGCAAGAAAGGACGAGCGGTCGCTAATGTCGTAGACCACGATGAAACCGTCGGCCCAGTGAATCTGGTCGTTGATAGTTATTTTACCTTGAAAGGACTGAAAAAAAAAAGACACATGACTTAATCTTGGAAGAAACATTTTCCAATCCGTGCTCATAATCCTGACCTGGGAGCAGGGCTCGTACAGCTCCAAATTCATTTGCCTCCCATCCAGAGTCAGACGCTTTCGGTATATGCATTCTGTGCAAGGAAAATGATTTTAACCCTTTCGGGGACAGCAGTTACTACATTGGACAGCTTATCGTATTATCAGGTTACAGGGTGCACGAAAGGGTTAAAATAATAATAACAATCAGTTGTGCAACCTTTGTGTCCGGTTGACAGGTTTTGACTTCAACGTGGCCTAAGCTTTTCAATTACCTGAAGATGATGCATATTCTCCGATGAAGCGTTTAGTGAAGAACCGGACGATTAGGGCTGCAGAGCAACAAACATGGAAAAAAAAAAAACGTTTGAAGTTCTATCTCCCATCTGTCGTAAACCGAGGAAGAGACCCCTGTACCGCATCGGCCTAAACTGCAATCCTCTTACCTGACTTTCCGACGCCTTCACTTCCAAGCACCGCAATCTTGATGTCGTTCATGTTCTCCTCAAAAAGAAACAAAGAAAGAAAGAAAAAAAGCTCCAGGAATGAAAAGCATGCTTTTAT